>CAWUFW010022438.1:0-95623 GCA_963921515.1 Calotriton arnoldi | reverse complement strand
CTCCCCTTCGAGACCACCCCCCAGCCATGCCACCTCAATTCCACCGCATGTCAGGGGATCACTTGGTGCTTCTACGGAAGGAAGTCACGGCCCTCTTGACCAAGAGGGCCATCGAGCATGTTCCGACCCCAGAAGTAGGGCGTGGTTGCTACTCCCACTACTTTCTGGTGCCCAAAAGGACAAGGAGGACATGCGTCCTATCTTGGACCTCCGGAACGTCAATCGCTTCCTCCGGAAGGAGAAGTTCAAGATGCTCACCCTAGCTCAGGTCTTGACTGCCCTCGACCCTGGAGACTGGTTGGTAGCGTTGGACTTGCAGGACGCGTATTTCCACATCCCCGTCCTGCCGGCCCACCGGCGTTACCTTCGGTTCACGGTAGGCCCCGAGCATTTTCAGTTCACCGTGCTCCCCTTTGGCCTTACCAGTGCCCCTCGGGTGTTCACGAAAGTGATGGCGGTGGTCGCAGCTCATCTGCGCCGGGCAGGGGTTTCAGTCTTCCCCTACCTCGACGACTGGCTGCTGAAGGCGGGCTCGTCCCAGGCAGTCGTCTCCCACCTCCAGACTACGGCCGAACTCCTGCACTCGCTGGGGTTCTCCATCAATGTGCCGAAGTCGCATCTAATTCCTTCTCCACAGCTCCTTTTCATCGGAGCAGTTCTGGACACGACGCAGTTTCGGGCCTATCCTCCCGAACGGCGAGTCCGGGATATTCAGGCTATGATTCCGATCTTTCGGCCTTTATCCTGGGTTTCGGTACGGATGACCCTGAGGCTGCTGGGCCTCATGGCCTCCTGCATCCTGCTGGTCAATCATGCCAGATGGCATATGCGGGCTCTGCAGTGGGACCTGAAGTTCCAGTGGGCGCAGCACCAGGGCAACCTGTCCGATCACGTCCAGATCTCGGAGGGGACTGCAAAACAGTTGCAGTGGTGGCTCTCGAACCGGCAATGGGTCATGGGCAGATCCCTCTCCCTTCCCCAGCCAGAGCATACAGTTGTGACGGACGCGTCCCTTCTGGGATGGGGCGGTCACATGGGAGAGGCGGAGATCAGAGGCCTCTGGTCTCCGGCGGAGTCCCGGCTCCATATCAACCTTCTGGAGCTCCGGGCGATCCGGCTTGCACTCAAGGCATTCCTTCCCTCTGTCAAAGGGAAGGTAGTGCAGGTGTTCACAGACAACACCACCGCCATGTGGTACTGCAACAAACAGGGGCGGGGTGGGGTCTTGGACCCTTTGTCAGGAGGCTCTGCGCCTCTGGACATGGCTGGAACATCAGGGCATGTTCCTGATGGTTCAACACCTGGCAGGTTCTCTGAACGCCAGGGCGGACGAACTCAGCCGCAGGTGCATGATGGATCACGAATGGCGTCTTCACTCGGAAGTGGCGCAAGGACTCTTTCTACAGTGGGGAGAGCCTTGGTTAGATCTATTCGCCACCGAAGAGAACGCGCAATGTCATCAGTTCTGCGCGTTGGAATTTCCAAGGCGGCACTCGCTCGGCGACGCTTTTCGTCGCGAGTGGAGTTGCGGTCTGTTGTACGCCTTTCCGCCTATACCACTTCTACCCAGAGTGTTGAAGAAGATTCGGCACGACCGGGCCCAAGTCATTCTTGTGGCTCCGGACTGGGCTCGACGAGTTTGGTATCCCGAGCTACTCAATATGAGCATAGATCCCCCGATCCGTCTGCCTCTTCGGGAGGATCTTCTGTCGCAGCAGCAGGGGACGGTCCTCCACCCGAACCTGTCCAGTCTACACCTGCTTGCGTGGAGATTGAGCGGCGGCAGTTGATTCCTTTCGACTTGCCTCCCGAAGTTTGTGATGTGATTCTGGCAGCCAGGCGTCCCTCCACTAAGGTGGTATACGCCTGCAGGTGGAACAAATTTGTGGCATGGTGCACAGCAAAGGCTGTGGATCCCCTTTCTGCCCCTCTTTCTGAGGTCCTTCTGTTCCTTCTCTCTCTGGCCCAACAGGGTTCTGCCCTGGGTACCGTCAAGGGTTATCTTTGTGCTATCTCGGCCTTCCTCAGGCTCCCTGATCAGCCCTCCTTTTCAAGTCCCCTGTTGTTAACAGGTTCTTAAAAGGCATTACTCACCTCTTCCCTCCTGTTCCGTTTGTAATGCCTCAGTGGGACTTGAACTTGGTTCTTACCTTTTTAATGTGCGCTCCCTTTGAGCCTCTGCATAACTGTCCTCTTCGTCTTCTGACTCTGAAGACAGCCTTTCTGGTGGCCATCACCTCCGCTCGGCGGGTGAGTGAGCTCCAGGCTCTATCTTGCAAACCTCCCTTTCTGTCTGTTCATCCAGACAAGGTTGTTCTTCGGACGCGTCCGTCCTTCTTGCCAAAGGTGGTTACTGCTTTCCACATTGGGCAGACCATCACTTTGCCCACCTTCTTTCCGCCTCCGCATCCTTCCAGAGAGGAAGAGAGGCTCCACCGTCTGGACCCAAAACGTGCGCTCTCTTTCTATATTGACCGCACAAAACACTTCCGGGTGGATGACCAGCTCTTTGTTGGCTACGTGGGCGCCAAAAAGGTCGGGCGGTGCACAAGAGGACCATCTCCCGCTGGGTTACCTTGTGCATCAAGACCTGCTATTCTTTGGCTAAAAAGGAACCTCCTGTTGGGCTGCGTGCCCATTCCACCAGGGCAACGGCTGCTACCACGGCCTTGGGCCGCGGTGTTCCGCTGCCGGTTATCTGTCAGGCGGCTACGTGGGCCTCGCTGCACACGTTTACTAAACATTACTGCCTTGACAGTCAGGTCCGGAGGGACGGCTTCTTTGGCCGTTCTGTCCTCCAGGACTTCCTTGTCTGATCTTTGTTCGCAGACCCACCACCGGGGTTGGTATTGCTGGGGTATCTATTCTAAGGTGAGGAATCTATCACTAACGTGTCTCTTTCAGATGCACAAGTTACTAACTTGTGTAACGATATATCTGTAAGAGACAGTAGTTAGTGATAGATTCCTTACCGCCCCACCCATCCTCCCGTTCTGCGAACTGATTTCTAGGGTTAAGGACATCCCTTTCAGGGCCCTAGTATTTTTCAGACACCTGTGTCAGCTTCTTGCATGGCTCTGCGTTCCTGGCGCGGAAAGTCGTGTACAGAACTGACGTCAGCGCGCAGGGGCGGCGCCTAAGTACTGCCCGCGACGTCATCCCGGCGATCACGACGCCGACGACGGACGCGGAGCCGCACGACGCCGCCTACCGACGCGCAAGGGTACTGCTACGCAAAACTTTCCGGATCCAGCCTGACGCCTGGGGATATTCTAAGGTGAGGAATCTATCACTAACTACTGTCTCTTACAGATATATCGTTACACAAGTTAGTAACTTGTGCATTATCGCTAGAAAGCGCTATGGCCTTTATCCCCCAAGCGAAGACAGCTGGCATGTCACCCCCGGACTCAACCAGCGCCAACAGCTCTACCCTTTAGCCCCTGTGATATTCCCAAGAGGATCCTTTACTAACTGAGTGCACACCAATTCACAACTCCTAACCTTAATCGGGTGCAAATTACCCCCCTTGGACCTCGGCTTCACGAGCGCGCACTGCACCTCATCCTTCAGCCCTATCACTGTGAAATGCACTTGTTTGCGCTTGTGAACACAGAGGCAAGCACTTGTGAAAGCGTATTGTTCAAATTGAAGATATTCCCTTGAGAAGCAGGAGTCAGGCAGCCACATCATGTAGATACACAGGTCGTAGGTTTATTGTAGAAGCAAATATATAAGCAGAGCCACTGGAGTTATGTGGCAAAGGACGACCAAATTATGCAGCAGGTTGATTACACAGCAAGAAAAGGCAAATATAAGGAATAATGTGGCATAATTCCATAGTAGTATCATTTATCTATTTTATCATTTTAATGCACATTAATATTTTCAAAGTAAAGGTTTAACAGCAGTAGAACCACTCTGGCTATAAATATGATGATCAGCAACGGAAAAAAAATGAGGGTATAAGTGTTCTCGTTTATTTGGAAACTTTTCATCTGTGCGAGCTAAAATTAGTTTTTGTTGACATTTTCAAGTTAGCAAATGGAGGGTTATGTGTCAATGTGGTAAATCCATTATCCATAATTATGCGGAAAATGCTGCATTTACAAAATTACATAATTCCAGTGGCGCTGGTTGTAACTTACTTGTTTTTGGCTTTTCTTGCCGCATAATTTAGTCAACCCTGATGCATGCTTTGTTGCTCATAATGAAGGCAAAAGTAGGATGTCCCGTCTGGAGCAGCATTCGCCCTATGCAGCTCATTAACACTACATGCCAACCCAGCTACACAGTGGCACACCAACATCCCAACTGAGTTATTTACAGTGGCTTTGCATGGGTGTTCTCATGGCGCAAAGAAACAAAAAGCATTTAGTCGATATACTGACCATTAAAAAGGCCTAAAAATGCAGCGTTAGTTGTGTATCAGCGCACAAGTGCTTGCGCAATCCTAGTAAATCTAGGCGCATGACCTAAGAAGCTTGGCCGAGCAGAACAAGAAAGGCATGGGAGAGACAGGTGATTATACTGCACCTACTCACCTGTGAACGGACAGCTTTGCAATTAGGAATGCAAACCTGTTTGCTATATGGTAGTAAGTCATCACAGCTTTAGTCTTATAACGTGACTAATGACGGACTGTGTTCTTTCATAGCACCATTTTCTTTGTTTAAGGCTTTCAATGGTCTTAAGCACATAGCTACGTGTGAGGTTATGTCAGCACTGTGGACGTCAGTGTAATAACCTAATGTTGAATTTTCAGCAGTGGCATAGCAAGGGGTCAATGGGCCCTCCTGCAAACAGTGAAAATACTCCCTCCAACCACCCGCTCCGCACAGTTTGTAGTAACACAGCCCTATTTGGGGTCGATAGCCAACATTCCTGGTCTCCGGTGCCACAGCACCTGCTGCACTGTTCGTAGATGCGCCCCAGATTCTTAGCTCAATCAAGGTAAGAATGGTGGAAGGGAAGTTAAGCCGGACATTTCAAGCACAAAAATTGGATCAAATTAGTGGGTGAGAATTAAAACCCAGCCCTGTCACTATGCTGCATAGTTAAATACATATAAGATCCTAATGGCGAGACCGATTGGCATTGCCAATGCTTGTTATGGCTAAGGTATCCGGAACCCCTGTTATAAGAATTGTGCTTGTGGCTAAAAATGAACCAGACAATCCATTTATTTAATCTATAATTTCACATCTCTTAGGCAGTCATTCTGCATCAACAAAGCAGGCTAGTACGTAATCCTGGAAATTACATATGAACATTTGGTTCTCTGTAACGTAACAGCACTTTCAAGGGCAGCCCTAGACTGGTAATTGAGAATTCGAAGCATATGTATCGCAGTATCTTTTTGAGGGCCCGGGTTGGTCAGCTGTGGTTCCTTCCAGTCATGCTGGACCTTCCACGTCTTTTGTGGTTCCAACCCATATTTTAAATGTGCACTAATGATATCCACGGCTCCAGGTATACCATACTTGTACGGCCTACGTTGCACCTGTCGCTGCCACACGTGTAATGGTACGCCCTACGTCACATCTACCTCTGCCCCACGTGTCCCTAACTAGCCTGGGGAATTTGTCACTTGATTGTTCTTCTCTGTGAATCTATAGCCCTGGTGAAGTGAAACAATAATTGTGTCATGGTGTGTGACATTTCACAATGTCGTTTGATGTGCTGTGATTTGAATATTTTCATTCATACTTTTCCGCTCATTCGTTACCTGCAAAGCACAATACGCTGTTTTGTTTCGGTCTTTGCTTTCTATTTTTTGCCTTTTACGGAAATTGATAAAAAAAATATTTTTAAAAACAAGGGACCGCTGTCAAGCAGATACATTCCCCAAAAAACCCTTGACAGCCAGAGCCATGCTCTAGCAAGATGGGATGCATATTCACTGGACAACAATAGAATAAGCCCTTTTGAATGTTATGGTCTCCAGACAATTGAGTTAATAAGTACAAACTAAAAAGGTTTTAGTTTAAAGAAGAGATGGTTAGTCATTAGGGGGAGTTGTTTTCTTTCTATGAGTAAAGGTATGAGCCATAAACAGTAGAGCTTCTATTTTCTGATTTGTGATAGAGACCTTGTTGATATGGTTCAATCCATTAGTCCATAAAAAAAAACCTAATTTGTCTGTTTTTTATTTTGCTGACAGAAGTGCACAAAACTTTAAAAAATCCCCACATATCCATCTAAGTTTGGCTTTGGAAAGTTTAGCCCAAATTTAATCGTGGATAGGTTATAGTGGGGATCTCAAAATATGCATTTCCGATTCAAAACCAATCTATGCCCTACACCCTTGTATATTGTAGGCACAGATAACAGTCATGTGCTCGCTTACATAGACGCGTGAACTATGTCCCTTGTTGAACTTTGCATAAGATAAGGGCGAATACTATATCCGCCCCATTAAACACATTTGTTTCCAGCTCTCCATTAAGTTTATGTCACAAAGCATGTTGTGTAAAAGATTCTTAATCCATTACAAACCCAATCAGAGAGATGCTGTCAAATGCAGTATATGTTTTTTACAACCAAAAGGGGAACATACAATGCTACTCCACACATGGTTATATCTAGATTTTTGAATTAGGGAATACTGTAAGCAGTTCTCACAAAGAATACAACAAGTATTACACAAAAGCAAGAAACCTTCATGTTTTGAAGGGCATACCGTACAGGAGCAACCCATGGTAATGCAGGTCCAGTAACTACAGCATCCCGGGCTTCTCAACATCAGTATCACTCTTCCAAGTGAAGACAGGCTGGATTAACCAATTAGGATGAAACAACATTTTGTTGATACTCACAGTCCAAAATCAAATGGAAATAACACATCTTTCAAGTATCTCTCCCTAAGGTACTTCTAATGTCTGGGAAGGAGATGATACCTAGGCACTAGAGGTGTTGTGTAGTCCTCAGATGCTAAAAGAAGATGCAGTTCAAGGGCTAAACAAAAAATATATCAGATGAGTGCAGAGAATTCTACTATGCCCACTCTATGTGCATGTTAAAAATACTGGAGCACGTTAAGAACATTTTATTAGGGCAGGTCCAAGTGTTTCATTGCAATACATTTCAACAATTTCATCAGGAAACAAGGACCATGACACGGAGTGTCTCTCTTGAGCACACAGTGCATCTGGACCCAATGGGTGACAAGCATACCAGGTCGTCCAAAATTGTTGGAAATGGTGCACAAGAAACTGCCACAATCCCAGGGGATTGTGGTAGTTTCATGTAAACCATATCCAACAACATTGGACGACTTCACAAGGAATAATAAGAGGTTCAAATCCATATATGAACTTAAGGTTAGCTCAGTATAAAGCGGCAGCTTGTGTAGTTCGTCAGATAAGACTCTAGTGCACATTGTTAAAATGCCCGTTCTGCATGATGCAACAAAGCAGCTTCTGAAGCCTTTATTCTTAAAGGTCCTACACATGTCTGAAAGACAGTGTTAAGCTTATGTTTACATGCCTAACCAAATTGTGTTGCTTTTGTATCTTCAAGTAGACCATAGAAGCTACTTTCTTAACAGTACATCTGCTTTCGTAAATTGGAGGGTGATAGTTTGCCCGAAGTGAATCACAAGTGGAGAACTTGATTTGTATTATATTTTATTTGTCCTTGTTTTCACAGTTTCATCCTTTGGATTGGGTACTTATTTTTAAGGATTTTATATGACTGTATTGTCACTTTATTTCTGTTCAATGTCATATCTACATTTTTAGATTACATTTGTTGTTTTGTTTTGAAGTTTCAAAAAAATAAAGTTTATTCAAGTAAAAGACAGAAAAATAAAGAAAATACAGTAAGAGTACATATACAATATGATGTGAGAACAAATGATTATACATGAGTGTATGTTATCATTAGCAAAAAAGAAGGAAAAAACAAAGTAGAGGAAAGTACAAAAAATGTAAAATGTAAAACAGGTCTGGTCACTTGTCAGAAGTATAACATATTTCTATTAAATCTATATAAACAATGCTGAAAGCAGAAAAACGGAATGTCAAGGAGGTTTTAAAACTTCTTGTTCCGAAATGATGCGTACGTGTGAAAGTTTAGCATGACAATCAATACATTTCGTAACTGGGGACCATAAATGCAAACGTTTTACAGCCAGAGACACAGGATATACATAAGCAGTGTCCAATCTATGGTTATGGCACACAGCGTACCACCAAGCTTGGAAAGAAAGATCAGATAGACTTTCCCAATGTTTGGTAATCTGCTGAAATGCCACTCCCAAAAGTAAATCCAAAACTTGCATATTTAAAGGACATTGAGACCAATCATCAGAAAGAGAGCCCAAAAAAATATTAGCAAATGAGAAGGACACCATAGATTTAAAGATTTGGGTGATTTGTTTCCAAACACATTTCCAGAAATCATGTACAAAAGGGCAGGTAAAAAGTAAATGTTTCAAATCTGCACTTGTGGAGGAACACGACCAGCAAGTATCAGGTGTATCAACATTAATCTTATGAAGAAATATGGGGGAAAGAAGTAATCTATTATAAATAAAGAAAAGCGTCTGTGTGGCATTAGCTGCTCTAGAGGATTTTCTTATCTTGAAGCAAATTTTGTTCCATAACTGAACGGACCAGTTAACTTCTAAATCACGTTCCCATTCCATTTCCACTTTAGTCTTTTCCCTAGGAGATTTTAACTTGCGTAAACAGGCATAAATAATTGATGCTTTGGGACATGAGCTTAAAAAGCATGAGTGATGTTGGAAGTAGTATTGGATGAAACAGGAGTGAGAGCAGCCTGATTAATTGCAAGACTTAAAGCATTGTATAGCGATTGATATTTAGTGGAAAATGAGACAGGAAAAGCAAAAATAGTACTAGCTTGATGAAAGGGTATGATTTTATCATTTTGTATTAACTGGTGAACCCAAAGAAGACCTTTCTGCCTTCGGGATTTCCAATAAATGGGTTTACCTTTAATCAATATGCGATTATTATGCCATATGGAGGACTGTAAGAGTGATCCCATGTCAGCAGAGTAATCTGATATGAATGTACCTAATAATTTATTTGTGTGCTTGACAATGGGAGTAGATAACTTCTGAGGTTTCCGGGTAAATGACAGATATTCTTGAAAAGAGAAAGTGAGATATGAGTGTTCAAGTTTAACTCAAAGAGGAGAATCCAGTGAGGAACCTATTAGCCAATGAGATGATTGACGCAGATTGAAAGCTTTATGATAGGTAGGAAAATCAGGAAAGTTGACTCCACCTTCCGATTTAGGGCGTGTAAGTTTTGTTAATGACATACGAGCCTTTTTTGTTATTCCAAAGGAAAGAAGATAATAAGGAATTCATTTTTTACAATTGTTTTTGAGGTATGGCAACTGGAATATTAGAGATAGTAAAAAGAACAATCGGGGATATCATCATCTTTATTGTGTCTAACCTTCCCCACCCAGAAAGGTATAAAGGGGGCCACTTGTCAATCAGGGAAGATATTTTTAAGGAACATTTATCCAAGTTAATGGATATTGACGATTTGATTGATGTAGAAAAGTACATACCTCGGTATTGTATATGTCTGGTGTTCCATTTAAAATTAGTTATTTTAAAATCATCCTTAAAAGTCAATTTAGTCAAGGGTAAAATTTCACATTTATCATTATTAAGTTTATAACCAGAGACAGAAGAGTATGCCTTTGTTTCATGAAGAAAAGTAGGTAGGGAAGATTGTGGCTTTGAGAGAAATAACAAAATATCATCCACGTATGCTGCCAACTTTATATGCGTATTTTCAGAGGCAAAACCAAAGATCTCTGAGTTTTGGCGAATTTTAGATAGAAACGGTTCTAAAGCTAAATTAAACAAAAAGGGGATAAGGGACAGCCCTGCCTAACACCTCTTCCCAAACTAAAATAAGAGGAGGTAAGGCCATTTGCGAAAATTGCCGCTTTAGGATTAGAATATAATAGAGAAATTAAACTAATAATTTTAGGACCAAAACCAAACCATTTGAGTGTTGAAAAAATAAAAGGCCAATAGACTCTATCAAATGCTTTCTCCGCATCTAAAGCAATAGCCGCTAAGGAATTGGAAGAGTGAGAGGATTTAGAGAGTATGTCAAAAAATAATCACGTATTATCTGTCAGGAAACGACCCTTTACAAAACCTGACTGTTCTTTACCTAAAAGATCAGGGATAAATGATTCTAATCTTAGAGCCAGGGATTTTGAGAGGATTTTATAATCTATATTCACTAATGAGATTTGTCTATAGTTCTTACATAGGCGTGGATCTTTGTCCTCTTTGGGTATAAGGCAGATTAGGGCCTCTAAAAAGGAACCTGAAGAAGTTCCCTCTTGCAAAAAAGAATTCAGAAGTTTATGTAATTTAGGAAGAAGTAGGTGGGAAAAGTGTAAGAAAAATTCAACAGTAAAGCCATCTGGGCCTGGGGCTTTATCTTTTTTAAGAGTGAGTAATGCAGTGTGTAATTCTTTCAATGAAATATCGAGCTCCAATAAATCAAAATTCAAATGAGTATCAAAAGATTTTTCAATGGAAGAAAGATAATCCGAAAAGGAATCTTCTGTAGGTGAAGCTTCTGGTGTATAAAGGGATTCATAAAAATTATAAAATTCTTGTAAAATCTCAGAATCTTTATATTTGGGTGATTGTTGGTCATCAAGTACCGATTCTATGTTGAATTTGTGTTTTTTAACTTAAAGGTAATTTGCTAATAATTTACCTGATTTATTTTGTCCCCCATAACATTTTGCACTGGATTGAAGTAAGTATAAAGAAGCATTCTCAGTGGATTCTTTGTTGAATTTAAGTTTAGTAGCTATGAGATCCACCAAACAACTTAGTAGCATAGTAGGAATGTTCCAATCTCTTTATCTTTGCAAAAAGGTCTGTAGCAATTTTTCGGGCATTATGTCGTTTCTTGGAGACGTAATTAATTATAAAATCACGAGCAGCAGCTTCAAAAGCATCCCAAATCATATGAAAAGGGAGAGTGTCTGATTCATTAAAACGGAAATAATCATCAAAAAAAGAGGTGAAAGATGTGGTGGGACACAGGATCGAGTAACAACAAATTATTAAATCGCCAAAGTCTAGGAACAGAAGGCTTGTTAAGTATATCTAAAGAAATGGATACAGGGGCATGGTCAGAAATCAACATAGAGCCAATATCTGCAGATTGTATGGATTGAGAGATGTTATGAGAAATAAAAATGTGATCAATACGTGATTGCGTCCGATGTGCTGGAGAGAAGTAGGTATATTCTCTGAGGGTGGGATTGCATAATCTCCATGCGTCAATTAAATGTCTATGTTGGAAGGAGTGTAAGAATGATTTATGGGCTTTTGATGAAATAAAGGAGGTTAGGGAGTTACGATCTATGAAGGGGTCTATAATTTGGTTGCAATCTCCTGCCAAAATAAGGTTATCATGAGAGCACTGCATCAATTTTTCCGTAAGGTGAGACCAAAAAAGGGAATCACCCATAGTTGGTGCATAGATATTAAAGAGAGAATGGAACCTTCCCAATCATTAGATCTGTGAATAACCATCGACCTACATCATCTTTTTCTTGAGATACAAGCTTAACATGAAGAGATTTATGGCATAACGTAATTACACCATTTCGTTTACCATCACCTGGAGAAAAGAAAACATCACCAACCCAATCTCTTTTTAACTTTAAGGATTCAGATTCCATGAGGTGTGATTCTTGAATCATTGCTATATCAGCTTTCAATTTAGATAGGTGTGATAAGATCCGTTGCCTTTTGATCGGTGAATGCAAACCTCGAACATTCCAAGTAACAATATTCAATGACATAGAATAACTATTGAGAGAACAAAGCGAACTAGACCAGACGAAATATAAACTTGATATATGAGAAACCAAAACATCATGTATAGAATAGAGAATGTAACAATGAATGAAATAGGAAAAAAGAAGAAGAATATCAGAGATGAAGGGTTAGAGAAATAGTAAGAAAAAAAGGAAAGAACCAAAAAAAAAAAGACAGAAGATATAAGTAGATGTAAGGTGACAAAAGATAAGAGAGGTAGATTAACACAAGAGGAACAAGCATTGGCATAGCCAATAGGTCTCGCCTTTGGGACCTTATAAGTGTTTAGCCAGAGCGAATGGTTTTGCCAAAGTCTTTAAACTAGGTTGCAGAGCGGTGTGGCTGCTGTGCAGCATGTTGAAAAGTTATAATAAAAACGTGTTATAAGCATTTTTCTTACCTTATATATAACCAAGAAGACATTATGTACAACTGACAGACACAGACAGACACACACACAGACACACACACAGACACACACACAGACACACACACAGGGTATAACGGACCTGCGCCTTTTAATAGACCATGATAGTAATACTTGCTTGGCCAGGGAGGAAGTGAGAGTTTGCCAAAAGGATGCAAATCAGCTCAGAGAAGTAGACTGGGTAAGAAAGCAGGCTTCTAAGGAAATCATGACCCCCTATACAGGGGTTATCCTGGGAGGCCAGAATTACGAAGCAGTGTTGACAACATTGTGACAAGAAAAGACAGATGATGGATCATAATGCGCCACAATTTGTGACAGTATTAGGTTTGTCACTTCTGCACCTAGAAATACGGGCAGGACAAAATTGCACCTCACTAATACCAGTTTAAAACCTGAATACTGCAATCGGCCACCAGCTGAAAGGACACCAGTTAACACTTGCAAAGAGTCTGCCATTGCGCTCTTTAATAACCTTTAATCAGTTTGAGATTAAAAAAATATATTTTTATTGGCAAAGTCTGCTAGTGGTGCAGAAGATGCTGCATTACGTGATGAATCCATAATCATGCAGAAAAGGGCCAGTTTTGCAACATTCCAGTAGCCCGGAGTATAGTTAAATTACAGTCATGTTGATGCCAGTGCCCGTATTACTTACTATCGATCCCTCCTTCACAACTGGTTGAAGTGTGCCTGCAGTTTACACGAAACTCGAAAATGCAGGTGTCTGAATGTTGTCGCATTAAACGACGGAGAGCGGCTCTCACAAGCATTGCTCCATGCCACACATGCGTCCAAAAGCACATCCACTGTCAGCAAGTGGAGCCTGGAGCCCTGCTAGTGCTCATGGTTGTATCGGTGCAGTGAATCTGCAGGCACAGAGACCAATGAAGCAGCAACAGCAGCATTGTTCTTCAGAGGGAAACTGAACACACAGCTGAAGACACCAACAGAAAGGGTAACATAAGCCCAGCCAGGTTTAAAGCACAACCATTTCACTGACCGTCGCGGCCAAGCGAGAGAGTGAGTGCGCAGACTGGCACTCTGTAAAACTTGTCCTGCTATCTGCTGCATGAGCGCTAGTCACAAGCTGACACCACGCAGACTCCACAGCAATGTAAACAAGTGATGCCACACGCAAGCAGCATCGTGATCGACGGTCTTCACTTTTGAAGCACTGCACTCATGCTTGTGGCGGCATCCACCTTGCGGGAGCGAGCAGCGGCCATATGTTTGTAATTAACGTGGCCGCGCCGCTGCTCGCTCCCGCAAGGTGGATGCTACCACAAGCACGAGTGCAGTGCTTCAAAAGTGAAGACCGATGGCTAAAGGCCCTCCTAGAGCAGCGCATGCGCCCTGCCTAGGCGAGACCTAAAAACACATACCTATGAATTCCAAAAAGGAGACCGTGGGGGGGTGAACCACATGGAAGAGCGGTGCATCCAGAACTCACGAAGAGAGGCACAGGGGCGACTGGATATGACAAGGTGCGGGACAACGAGGAAGACATACAACAGGGATACCTATGGGAGGAGATAAAGAAGATTAAATTATGAGTTAATGAGATGACCTTCACAATGTGATCAGGATAGCGAGAAACAGGAATAATTTACAAAGAAATATTGAATATATAAAAACAAAGGAAAAGAAACACTAATCAATAATAAGTCAAAAACATAATATCAAAAACATATCTTCAGCCAAGTTGAGAAGTTGAAGCGCCAGAAGTGTCCATAGTTTCAACTCTACATGCATTGAGAAAACTTTTAAGCTTAACTGGGCCTTCGTAGGAGGTCGTTTTATTTCTAAACGTGACCTTAAAAAGACAGGGATGAAAAAGGCCATATCTGGCACCAAGAGCACGAAGATCCGGTCCCATGTTTAGAAACTCGCTACGCCTGTCCGCAGTACTCTTGGCATAGTCCTGCGAGAAGAACAGTGTATGACCCAACCAAGAGATGCGCGTTGACTTTTTAGATGCTGTTAGAACTTTGAGAAGGTCTGTATATTCCAGGAAATACAGAATAACACCTCTTGGACGGGTAGAGTCAGAAGTATTGGCATGCAGCCGTCCCAATCTGTGTGCGCGTTGAATGTTCAAACTAGTGTCTTCAGGTAGACCCAACACTTTAGGTAGAACATTTTTGAAGAAGTTGAGAGGGTCTGCACCCTCTGTATTTTCTGGTAAGCCATAAATGCGCAGATTATTTCTATTTTCCAAATCCTCGACATGCTTCTGCAAGGAGGAAACCTGTGACTGAAGGAAGTTAACTTTACTTTCAGTTACGTTGTATGAAGAAACGCTTTGTTCCACTTTAATGAGACGTTCATCTAGTTGGGACCATCTGTCAGTCAAAAATTGAAGTTTAGTGTTTGTTTCTTCCATAAAGGGTTTTAAGGCGCGTATTTCCTCTAACAATAGGTCCAATGAATCAGGAGGTGGCGACTTTGCAGGAGAAGGAGGATCTTTCTTGAGGCGTTTGGGATTAGCCTTTACAGGATTTACCGGAGTGGATATCATTGATACCGTAGGTGAAGGTGCGCCAACCTTTGACTGAGAAGCAGAGGAGGACTCCATTGCAGCCAGTTTCGTGAAGATTGTGGAGTTTTTGATGAATCTACACTTCGGCGGTGTAGTAGAAGAGTTAAGCCGTCTTAGTCTTCCCATAGGCCTTTATTGTTCAAAAAGTATCTTTAGGGTTATTATCGAAAACAAGTTCCTCTTGGTAACAGAAAGTGAAAGGCCAAAAATGAGGAAGATACAACACATGCTGCTCAGTGGGTGTGTAGACTTTCCTTCATCCACATATGTGACCACGATATTGTTGAATAACAATAAGAGAAGGGAGCGCTCAAAATAAAAATAGCAAGTATCACAGCATGTTGATGAGGGTTAACATCGACAATAAGAAGGCTGAGGCGCGCATCTTAAGCATTTAAGAAAAAGCAGTTGTAGTGACCATAATATCAAGGGTGACAAGCAAAGACCACTTCTGAAGTAATTGCGCCGTTGATGTTTAACTGGACCTCACAATGTTGATGAGCTCTACTCATTAGCAAGAGGTCTGTGAGCGCTTTGCAGAATTAAATAACAGCATGTATAACGAATCCACATGCTCAACAGAAGTCAAAACAGTAGAAGAAGTTAGGAGATTCACTTCAAAGCTGTCAAAACGGCCGTTATTATTGCGGCCGCATTTCAAAATGGCGGCAGCGTCTGAGGTATTTACAGGAACGATGGAAATACCTTAAATTCTTAACGTTGGTGCGCTTCTCGCACTTTCAGGAGGTCGTCGGGCGGGTTATTAAGGGATACCCGCACATTGAGATGGGTAAGGGTCACAAGACCCGCGAAAAATCGTCTCCGGCTTGCGCCCTCGCAGCGGAGTTCACGGAGCAGCTGCCATCTTCCTTGGGCGTCAAGCCACGCCCCCCGATTACATTTGTTTTAAATGATTGTTTTTGTGGAAGTTTTATGCATGGTGCTGGAACAAATCATAAGATTCTTTAACATAATTTCGTCAATGAATATTTATGTATCATATTCAACTGTTTTTTTGATGTTACACACCCGCATCTTTGCAATGAGATCCATTACCCCTTGGCGATATGTTTGGCCTAGTGTAAAACAAATTACATGAAGAAAAATTCGAAAAACTGACTACATTATCCTAATGCCATTGCGAGAACAACATTTCAACATCGCAGTATTTTGACCAATGCTGAATTTGGTATCCAATCTTGGTTTTTTTTGCGTTATTTTGCTTCTGATAAGTATTTTGGACCTTATGCACTGAGTTCTAACACACATTGACATTACGATATTACCACCGCTCAATGTGATCGACCTCTAAGTATATTCTTGTACTTAATTAATTGATTGTGCTGAATTAGTGTTTAGCCTTTTAAATATTTGACTGAGATGTAAACTGTTTATTATTCTCCAAATTACTTCAATTCAGCTCAGAGAACTATTAAAGAGAAGTGTTGAAGCATATGTGAAGCTCTACGATCCAGACGATGGACAACACCTCCCATTGTTTAAGATGCAATTGATCTTTGATGATGAGAAAATGGAGTTTTACCCCAGTTTTCAAGATTTAGAAGATGTAATTACGTTTGTAGTAACCAGGATTTCACAAACTTTACAGGTAAAGTTTATCTATAATCTGCCACATCTCCGAAATTTATATAGATAGGTCAGTATACATGCATATGTCTTTTCATTAGCGATTCTCCACAACCCGCAAAGTAACAAGTGTTTTCCGTTTTTCATTGATTACTATATTTGTTACATTGGACAAAAATCATTGCTATGTTATAGCTAACACAAAAAGAATATGTGCTGGTATAACATCTTTTCATATTGACTGTATCCCTTGTTTTTATCCATTCTTATGAGGTAAGTAATGCAGTAAGTAATACAATTATCTTGCAATTGTCTATAAACACAAGGTTAGATGTATGAAGGCATGCTTTACATATCCACTGTACTCCATAATCATTCTAGCATCCAGCATAGCAAATTCTTATATTTACTGCCCAGTGGTTAATTTGTAAAACAATAAGTGCCAAGGCCCTCATCAAGAGAACACCTCAACTTGCGCCTTCCATTCCCCTTCCAGCGCTGCCAATTACAATACCAACATAACTACTAACCATCACACTCCTACAGTGTGACAATTCATACTATTCAAGGCCCACAAAGCTATAAGAATGACTTGGGTGGCACATATTAGTGATTGATAATGTGTATTGAATTAATAAACAGCAGTTGTTGTGCTCATACCCAAATTTGGCAGACAGCACCACCATGTGGCAGACTGTCACATGCCCGGTGCTAAGAATTAAGTGCCGGTGCTGAGCGCCAGAAACCACTGGCTCAAATTAAGCACTGTTACTGCCTCTTTGTTATTTGTAATGTTTTGCTTTTTTTGTGACATTTCTGTGCACACTGGAGAGGAACCAGATAGTGAGGGCTGGGAAATGTTAGAACTCTTCATGTTTTTTTGAGTGGATATTTCCACAGTTTGAGTGGCAGTGACATGTAAATACAACATTTTCTTCATGTGAAGGCTTAGGAAGTGGAGCCCCCCAGTTGCAAAGAAGGGGCATCAATATGGCCTCTAGGAAACCGGCACATGTGAATACATGCATAGTACCACAGAGAACAGTAAAAAGCCAGTTGATGCTACTAATGTACTGCGGACATAGGAGTTAGCCAAAGGTATAGCTTAAGACAATGCCTTGCACCCATTGCAACGAGGATAGAGGTAATGAGTGTGCAGAGCATGGTGGAAGAGTGAAAGTCATGCGTCATGTGTACTGAGGGCATGTGGCGCTGCACAGAGCAGGTATGGCTATACACTCAGAAGGTATCTTTAGTTACACATATTTATACTGTATACCTAGGTATGACCAACTTCTGACTGGACTGACGGAATAGCTGGCTGTTTCCTCTTATTCACCTTTTTGCATTCCACCCACACTAATCCACTCAGAGTCCTTTTCTTGAAGAAGTGTTTCCCTAGGAGTCAATTATTGTGGTGCTGAGTGATACATTTTGACCATGTAGCTTCTTCTCTCTTTAATGGCTCTCGCTTGGTGGAGGAAAGTTGTGGGTCTGCTTAGGCAGATCACTACTGACAGAAGAAAAAGTGAACACTTCAAGAAAGACCTCATCTTCCTTGTTTAGCACAACAAAATACAAATGATGCGACTAGACAGAGGTCTAGAAAGACACATTTCTCATATGCAGTCAAGTCATTTGATAAATAATACAAAAGTGGTGCACATCTAGACTTGAACATAGTTCTCTAGTACAAAACCCTTCAATGTTTTCTATAACATCAAAATGCTGGCCCTCCTGCAACCACATGGTCATTCCCTACTGGACTAAGATAATTAACGAATCGCTTGCCCAAGGATCAATTCTGGACTGCTCAAAACAGGTCAGGTTATCCCTCTCCTAAAGAAACCTACGGAGAACCCATCTGACCCAAGCAACTTTCGACCAGTAACAACCATTCCCCTACAAGCCAAAGTACTAGAAAAAATGTGCACACAATCAACTAAGTCAACACATTACTGAATTTAAACTATTAAATGACTGCCAATCAGGGTTCAGACCAAACCACAGTACGGAAACAGCAATCCTACACATAGTAGATGACGCTCTGCTAACCCTTGACCATAATTAAACCTGCCTTGTGATCCTTCTGGACCCATCATCTGCATTTGACACAGTAAACCATCCCAAATTATTAGAACGCCTGGAACATAGGATGGGCTTATCAGGAACTGTACTGAAATGGTTCTACTCCTTCCTAGAGAACAGATCTCAAAGATTCCTGGTAGACAACAAGCTACCCCCACCATCTCCGATTCAAATTGGGGTTCCACAAGGATCAACTCTTTCCCCTTCACTATTTAACCTATACGTCGAACCATTAACTGAGGTCTTGCACGAGGCTAACATTTCCTTTCACATGTACGCTGACGACACCCAGCTGTATATGAAGATAGCATCTCCGGAAGAGATCAAGACTATGAACCAAGCACTCAAGAAAACTGTTGAATGGCTAGCTGACAATCATCTTAAGCTCAACTCACAGAAAACCGAATTCCTTCTGATCTCCCCTCCTAAAAGTGCAACCAAGATTAAAGAATGGACCAAGTTGATCACAGCACTAAACGGTACCCCGACGATAGTTGATTCAACCAAATCCCTTGGTATCACACTGGATAAAGATCTAAACATGCGAGCACACATTAACACAATGGCAAAAAACGCTCGCTTTCATCTGAATTACTTCAGAAAACTGAAGCCATTCATCGATCCCGGGGATCTGAAAATGGCAGTACAGGCTCTGGTCATATCAAGAATTGAATATGGATGCGCAACTCTATCAGGACTCCCTAAGATCTCAACAGCTCCCCAAAAGCTTGTCTCAATGCAGCAACCAGACTTATAACGGGAACAAAAAAATACGACCACATCACTCCACATCTGAAAGCGCTCAACTGGCTACCATACGAGGCAAGAATCGAGCTAAAAATTGCATGCATTACACACAAGGCAATACACCACAAAACTCCACATTACCTAGCCCATAAAATTACGCTGTCCGGAGGCACTAGACCCTCGAGAGGATCGGAGGATTTTCTACTGAAACCAGCATTATTCCGTAAGAAAAAAACTTACGATAGAGCGTTCACGGGAGCTGCACCAAGGATTTGGAATTCGCTCCCACCGAATATCAGAAGAATCACATATGCTCCACGATTCAAAAGGAGACTAAGTCATTTCTGATGGGTAAATTTCTCCCATAACGAACAATGTGTTTTAACATAACAATACGATAACCAGCTTGGACATAGAAGATCTCAGGAATGGTATTATCTTAAATTTAAGTACGACACGACAATCTTGATTGTAATCTAATGATCTCTATTATTCCGCATTATATTTGTCTTGTGTATGGATATATATATATATACACCAATGTTAATGAATACATAGACTTGTTTTTGACGTGAAAGAATTGGATATCTGCTGATATCGAAGATGGTTGAAATGTAAAGCGCTCTGACAACCAATCTCTGGGTCTGGTTCGCGCTCTAGAAAACATTGAATAAATAAAATAAATAAATAATATACCAGCTCGCCTGTTCTGATAAAATTAATTCTGCTTATCATTATCATCCTCATTTTTTATTACAGCAGTAAATCTGCTTAGTCCAGTGAGTTTGAAATGGGGCCTCAGAACCTGGTGTAGATACAGGAATGAGTAGAGCCAAAAGAGTCCACTGGACGCTAATTTCAGATAGAGGAAAACAGGCACAATGTCTAACAGGGTGCTGTGAAATATAGAATGTATGGACACTAGGTCACTGGATTAGGACGCCCTGTCATCTGAAAATGTGGTATGAGGAGAAATCGATGTTTCTGGGGAGCAATGTCCTTGACCTGAAAATTTGGCATGATAGTGAGGAGAGGGGGAACTTGAATGACTCTGGCCAACCATTCCAAAACGTTAGCCTGAGCAGTGGGGAAAGAAAGAGCCACATCTTGAAATCTGAAAATACAGTATGGTGGCGAGGGATTAAAGTGCAATGACTATAAATAATGGCATACAATGTGTGTAAAAGTCCGGATCACTGGAGGAGTGTAAAATGTTGAGTCATTGCATTGTTAATCAGTGTGACCTGCAAATGCACTAATGAGGCTGAGCGGGTAGTGACATGTTGAGAAGTTAGACTGCCAATCCAAGCAATCTGAAAATTTAGCAGTGTGGGCGGCAAGCTTCAAAGCCCAGTGATTGAAAGTGAGGTTTTAGAGGAGGGTAAAATACTTGGCCCAGGAATGCCCAAACCAAGAACCTGAAAACATTGCATGGAAAAAAAACTGCCTACCGCCTGTGATGCAAAGCACAGTGTCTGGAAAATGTAGTGTATAGGTTGACATGTTGTGTTCCTGGAGTGGTAAGCCATGCATAGGGAAAATATTGCATGAGGAGGGAGCTTGTGTGTGTGCTAGGGTATCAAGCCAAGTGACCCTAAAATGTGAACTGTAGTGTGGTGAAAGAGGACACTGCTGGATCATCAGAGCACTAATCCTGGCAATCCCTAAAGTGTCTGTGAGTGTGGGGTGGGGGTTCAATGGGACATGCAGAAGACACCCTACAGCCATACCATCAAATTAAAGATAAATGGCAGGCATATGATGTTATGCCTTCTGGATTAAAAATATTCCAAGTGCCTACTTACATACTTTGGTGTGCCAAGGTTTGTGAATAATTACACTAAACCTAAAACAGCACTGTTGGAAAATCATTTGTGGGTAGAACCATTGTATCTTCATATGACACATCTGGAGTGCTTTGTATCACACAAGCTTCATCATGAGAGAGTTGGTGAGCTGATGCATTCTGGTTGATGCACCTTCACTCAGACTGAGAGCAGCATGGCCAGCAACCTTAGAATGAAGTGTTACTCTACTGAAGAAGGACTATTATCCTGAAACAAGTGTCTAGAGATACACACCACTGGCTGCAGCAGCCATGGTAAAACACAAGACTTTAAATTGAAGTTAGTGTTAACATGCACTACATTTACCATAACCCATCTGAGCAAACTGGGTGCTGAGATGTCAGGCAGTTTGCTTCCTATTGGGCCATTTCTCCCCCTCCCTTTGTGAGACGGTTGCACAAGTTGTGCCACAAGTCCCTGCGGAGGCCTGGACTGTGCTGTCTAAGCCCGTTAAGGATGGGAGAGATGCAGCAAAATTCTCCATAAGGTGTGGCCTTAACACGACTGATTCACTGGGCAGAGCAATTTCTTCGACAGTGGCCTTGATGCGCCATGCCTGGCTTAGCACAACTGGCTTCTCGGGTGATGTCCAGGCAAATTTGATGGACATGCTGTTTAATGGATCCCGGCTTTTTGGTGAGAAGGCAGACTCGGCCCTAGTGTGGTTCAAGGACTCTCTTGCTACGGCCAGATCCTTAGGCCTCTCTTCCACACCTCGTGGCTAGTCTAGCTTTCGCCCCTTTCATGGCAACGGAAGGGGTTTCCGGCCATATCAGCCCCATCCCAGCCACCGTCCTGCGTAGACTTCCCAAGTCATGCAGGTACATGGACGCGGTTCATTCTGATCAAGGAATGGAAGCCAGAAGTCTTCGGCCACCCTGCCCTTGGCAGCCGCACCCTCCAAGCACTCCTAGGCTGACTCTGCAAGACCACACCACTCCAGCTGGTGGGAGAATCCATCATCATCTCCCCCACTTGAGGTCCATAACATCGGACAAGTGGGTCTTGCAGATCATTCAGGAGGGCTATTGTCCGCCTTTCCTTTCTTTCTTTCCTCCCATTCTGCCAAATCAAGAACGGCTGGCGGAGGATCATTTAAAATTGCTCCAAGAGGAAGTTACAGCTCTCCTGGCCAATAGAACTATAGTGAGGGTCCCAGATTCAGAAGTAGGCAGCAGCCGTTATTCCCGCTCTTTTCTGATTCTGAAAAAGAACAAAGGGTTACAGCCCACTTTAAATCTTCGGACCGTCAATTTCTTCCTCAAGAAGGAGAAGTTCAAAATGCTTACTTTACTCAGGTCTTGTCTGCCCTAGACCAAAAAGACTGAATGGTAGCGTTCGAATTGCAGGATGCGTATTTTCACATCCCCATCCTGCCGGGCCACAGGTGTTACCTGCAGTTCAAGGTAGGCCACAAGCACTTTCAGTTTATCGTGCTCCCCTTCGGCCTTTCCAGTGCCCCTCGGGTGTTCACCAAGGGGATGGCTGTGGTTGCAGCTCATCTGTGCAGGTTAGGGGTGTCAGTGTTCCCCTACCTCGATGACTGGCTGTTGAAGGCGTCCTTGCCCCAGGCTGTCGTCTCCCACCTTCAGCTGGCGGACCTCCTGCATTCGCTGGGGTTCTGTATAAACATGCTGAAGTCACACCTGACTCCTTCTCAGACGCTCCCTTTTATCGGGGCTGTTCTGGACACAGTGCAGTTTCGGGCCTATCCTCCCAAGCAGCGAGTCCAGGATATTCAGGTTATGATTCCGATGTTTCAGCCTCTATCCTGGATTTCGATGAGACTGACTTTGAGAGTGTTGGGCCTCATGGCCTCCTGCATCCTGTTGGTAAAGCATGCCAGGTGGTGTATGCAGGCTCTGCAGTGGGACCTGAAGTTCCAGTAGGCACAGAATGGGTGAAATCTCACCAATGTGGTCCAGATCTCGGAAGGAACTGAAGTGGTGGTTGACAAACCGCTATTGGGTCAAGGGCAGAATCCTCTCCCATCCCCAACCAGATCTTACATTTATGATAGATGCGTCACTTCTGGGTGGGGTGGCCAGCTGGGAGAGGTAGAGATCAGGGGACACTGGTCTCCTGCAGAGTCGGGGCTCCACATCAATTTGTTGGAGCTTCAAGCGATTCGATTGGCATGAAAGGCATTTCTTCCCTCTGTCAAGGAGAAGTTGGTGCAGGTGTTCACGGACAACACCACCGCCATGTGGTTCTGCAACAAGCAGGGCGGGGTGGTGCCGTGGACCCTTTATTGAGAGGCCCTGCATCTCTGGAACAGTAGGGCATTACCCTCGTAGTTCAACACCTGGCAGGTTTTCTGAACGCCAGGGCGGACAAACTCAGCCATCGATGCCTAGCGGATCACGAATGGCATCTCCAGTCGGAGGTGACACAAGGTCTCTTTCAGCACTGGGAAGAAACTTTTTTTAATTTTTAATTTTTTTTTATTAGTGATTACATAACAGTAATAACAAACAATATCAAGCATGTTGAGCAGGATACACAGAAAGAGAAATCATTGTACACAACACATCATAGGGTAGTGATCAGCATATCAACTATACAGCACATCAAAGTTCAAAAATAGATCATTTGCACATATTAGATTTCGGATTTAAAGAGGTCAGGGTGTTCAGGTAGATAAATAGTAAGAGGTTCCCAAAAATTAGAGGGCTTGGCGGCTGTAGGTAGCTCCTCTGCATATATCAGAAAATTGTCTCTACAATAGATGGAGTCCATTACCCAGCGGGCTACTGTGGGTATTTTTTTACTGTCCCAATGCATTGCCACTCTTCGTTTCGCCAAGAGTAGCGCTATGGCAGCCAATTTTTTCTTGGTAGATTTCAGAGGTATTAGGTGGCCTAACAGACATAATTGTGGTGTGCAATCTAATTTACAATTCAGGATTTCACCCAGTAGGCACACTACTTGCTCCCAGTACAGTTTCACTTTACCACAATACCATGCCAGGTGTCCAAAGTCAGCCTGATCCGACCCACAGCGTTTACATTTTGCATCGTCACGCAAACCATATTTATGCAGCTTATGCGGAGTATGGTAGGCCTGGTGCAAATATTTGTAATGTATGATACGGAGATTCCCGTTGGGTGTAAGTAATTCGGTAAGTGCGCAACAGGATTGCCAATCTTCTACACTCAGGGGTGTGTCTAGCATCGTGTTCCATTTGTCGAGGGCCGTTTGTGTTGTGTCGCCAATCTCCGCCTGTAGGGTTTTGTAGGGTCTTGCTACTATATGATTATTGTCGGGAGCGGCGATTAGTAACTGCAGTGATTCTAGTGTGGGAGGTTCATTTGGATATGTAGGATATAACACTTTAATTGCCGCACTTAGTCTGTGATAAGTAAATTTGAATAACAGAGACTGATTACTCACATATGAGAGGTCGTCGGGAGTGATAAATGTGCCTTCAATATTGAGGTCGCCCAACATCGTGATGCCCACCTGTTCCAGCAGTTCCATACTGCCCCTGTCTTGTGTAACCGATAGAGCGGGGTGTTGAGCCAGAGGCATATTTGGGACATAAAGTGGTGCTTTGTCAGTTATTTGGCTAATACACTGCCATGCCATTGATGTGGTTCGTATCGTGTTTATTTCTTGTTTGGACAGATGAGGACGTTGATGTGTCAGTATACTTGCCAGCTCAATAGGGTGGGCGTCACCATCCTCCACTGCAAGATGTGGCTTATAACGTACCGGATGGTACCAATAGTATGCGTATTGCGCTTGAGCACATAGATAATATAAATACAGATCTGGAACTGTGAAGCCGCCAGAGGCGTATGGCAGTGTCAGTGTATGAAGATTTATCCATGCTTGCTTACCAGCCCATATTAGTTTAGTTAGATTCGCGCGTAGTCGTTTAAAAATTGGGGTCGGCGGAGGTATCGGGATGTTGGTGAATAAATAAACTAGTTTAGGCAGTATCACCATTTTTATAAGTGATATCCTGTCAGCCAGAAATAGGGGGAGAGTGGTCCATCTGGCTACTTGCGTTTCTATTTTGTCAATTGCAGTGCCGTAATTAACTCAAAGCACGATCTCGGGATCTCGATGAATCCAGATTCCTAAATATCTAATGGGCTCTTCCTGCCAGATAAGTGGAAATTCCATTTGTTGTGACTTTGTATTTTCAGTCAGTGGCAGCACTGCTGATTTACTCCAGTTTATCTGGAGGCCTGACTACCGCCTAAATTTGATATATTCTCTGAGTATCGGCGATAAGTTTGTACTCGGGTCTCTAATGTACAACACCATATCGTCTGCGTACATTGATATGCCAATAGGTCATAGGTTAAATCGCAATGCTGTATGTGCATGTTGTTGGCGTATTTTACAGGCTAGGGGTTCCAGTGCAATAGAAAAGAGCAGAGGGGATAGTGGGCAGCCCTGTCGTGTACCTCTTTGTATTTGTATAACCTCAGATATGTCTGTTTACCTTGATGCGTGCAGTGGGTTTAGTGTAGAGAAGTTTAATCCAATTTATTAACATAGGTGGCAACCCGATCCGCTGCAGTATTGTAATAAATAGGTCCATTTGACTGAATCAAAAGCCTTGGCTGCGTCAAGGAGCACAGCCACTGCCTCCAGCTTGGGGTTCAGAGCACTGGGAAGAAACTTGGTTAGATCTGTTCGCCTCCGAAGAAAACGCGCAGTGTCAGCATTACTGCTCGCTGGAGTTTCCAAGGCGGCTATTGCCCAGCTACGCCTTTCAGCACGAGTGGAGCTCAGCCCTTCTGTACGCCTTTCTGCCCATACCACACCTGCCCAGTGTTCTGAAGAAGATCAGGAACGTTTGGGCCCAAGTCAATCTTTGGCTCCGGACTGGGCAAGGAGAGTCTGGTATCCAGAGCTTCTGAAAATGAGCATCGATCCTCCAATCAGGCTGCCCCTTCGGGAGGATCTTCTGTCACAGCAACAGGGGAGGGTCCTCCACCCGAACCAGTCAACTCTGCATCTCCATGCGTGGAGATTGAGCAGCAGCAGTTGATGGCTTTTGACCTTCCTCCTGAAGTATGCAATGTTATTTTGGCATGCAGGTGGCCCTCTACTAAGACGATATACGCCTGCTGTTGGCAGAAGTTTGAATTATACTGTACAGAAAGGTCTTTTGACCCTCTTTCTGCTTCTCTTTCCACTGTTCTTCTATTCATTCTAACCCTTGCCCAGCAGGGCTCTGCTTTGGGTATTCTCAAAGGATATCTTTCTGCTCTATCCTCTTTTTTTTGGCTGCCAGACCAACCCTCTCTCTTTAGGTCTCCGATTGTAAATAGGTTTTTGAAGGGGCTGGCTCACTTGTTTCTGCCCACGCCCTTTGTTATGCCGCAGTGGGACCTTAATTTGGTCCTCACGTTTCTTATGTGTGCTCCCTTTCGAGCCTTTACACAACTGTCCCCTTCGGCTGCTTACCATCAAGACAGCCTTTCTAGTGGCAATAAGATCTGCCCGCAGGGTTAGTGAGTTGCAGGTGCTATCTTCAACGCCTCCCTTCCTGATGTCTTTCCCAGACAAAGTGGTGCTATCCACCCGTGCTTCATTCTTGCCGAAGGTGGTGACCTCATTCCAAATGGGTCAGTCTATCACACTGCCCACCTTCTTTGTTCCCCCACATCCCTCTAAGGAATAGGAGCGTCTCCACCGTCTGGCCCCAAAAAGAGCGCAGCCATTCTACTTTGACCGCACAAAAGAGTTCCGGGTGGACGACCAACTCTTTGTGGGGTACGTGGGAGCCAAGAAGTGGCGGGCAGTGCAGAAAAGGACTATTTCTTGCTGGGTCATTCTCTGTATTAAGGTCTGCTATGCCCTGGCTAAGAAGCTGCCCCCTGAGGGATTAAGGGCCCATTCCACCACGGGAAAGGCTGCGACTAAGGCCTTGGCTCAGGGTGTCCCAGTCCTGGACATCTGTCAGGCAGCAACATGGGCCATCTTTGCACACAATTGCCAAGCACTACTGCCTGGACAGTCAGGGACGGGCATTTTGCTCGTTCGGTCCTGCAGGACTTCCTAGTGTAAGGTATTGGTCCGCTACCCACCGCCGGGATGGTATGGCTTGGGTATCTAATTCAAAGGTAAGGAATCTGCAGCTATAAGTCTCTATCAGATGAACAAGTTGCTTACCTTCAGTAACGCATTATCTGGTAGAGACTGTATCTACCTGCGGCTTCCTTACATGCCCACTGATGCCTCCCCGCTTTGCGGAATGATTTGGTTAAGGCTAGGGCTTCCCCTTTTCAGGGCCCTAGTTTTACACACATTTACTTCAGTTACTTCATGGCTCTGCTCTTCTTGCGGGGAAAAAACAAAAAGTACTGACATCCGTACATGTCGGTGGCACCTATATAGGTGATCGCGATGTCATAACCTACGCTAACGACGCTTGCGATGTCACGCGGATTAGAATGGAGCCACCCGGCGGCGCGCGCAAGGGGTATTGCTTGAGCAAAAGTTTCGGGATCCAGCCTGACGCCTGGGAAAAGCAAAGGTAAGGAATCTGCAGCTAGATAGAGTCTCTACCAGATAATGCGTTCTGAAGGTAAGTAGCTTGTTCTTTATTAATCAATAGATCTACCACTTATGCACCAAGTCAAAGAGATTTGTCTTTCTGGCACTCATTTACGTGGTCTAATAACAATTCATCCCATCGTATTGCATTTGGCGTTTTCCTCAGTACCCTGCTCTCCTCTCGCCGAAAAACCTGGTACTCTTTTTCAGCCCAGAAGGCCCGTGCTCTCTTCCATTTACTCAGTGGAGGAGGTTTAGATGTCTTCCATATCATAGTGATCTTTCTCTTAGCCAATAGCATGGCAAGGTGTAGGAATCTAGTTACCACTCTACCTTTTTGCACATGTGAGAATGCGGCCCTAAAACATCTAGCCATATAGCAAGGATTTGTCCTACCAGTTATATGTGGTAAGTCTCTTCTTACTCCCTCCCAGAAGGCTACTATATCTGGACAATCCCACAACCATATTCTTCAGGTCCGCTACATGGATTCAACAACAAGAGCGTTCTGAGCTGGCCCCAGAGCACATAATACTAATCTTATAGGGTGTTAAAAAGCCTTTTGCAGGATATTAAATTGTAGGAGCTTGAATCGAGCACTGTGTGAGACTTTATGGGGATAGCGTAATATTTTAAACCAATGTGTATTATTAAACTCATAGGCTACGTCCTGTTCCCAATTCTTCTTACTGGGACCAGTGACAGGCCAGTATGTTGTAATATTGACCTGTAAAGCAAACTAACTAGTTGCTGCCCATCCCCCATTCCATGAAGAGTTTGCACAACAAAGTACACTGCAAGTTCAGTGTGTGTAACATTCCAAAACGTTTTAAAGGCTCTTTGTAGTCTCCCATGCAATATGATTTGTCAACTGTGGAGACCAGTCTTGTCAAGTTAATCTTGACAAGCGATTCACATAGCCTCCCTGAATATGCCCCCCACTGTTGTGACTGGCACCTCCTCCAAATTTACCAGTTTAGCCGAACCTACACCTCCTGCCTCTGTAGGTAGATCTTTTATTGGAATCATCGGTGCATGCTGAACAGGTAAGATCACATTTCACTAAGCAACCAACAGCAACTTGGACTAGTAGAGTGAGACCCTTAGGTGTAGTGTTCCCAGGGAAGAGTACTGTCTCCATTGCCTCATCAATTAGCTGCATAAATGTGTATTCAGTTTCAGCGAGGTTGTGTCCTGCCAACCATTTAGAAGCCCATTGGAGCTGGTCTGCTATATAATAATACCTTTCAAAATTTGGAGCCACCAGCCCCTTCTTTGAGGCCAAGCTTGAGTTTTTTCAATGCTATTCTTCTCCCAGTGGTCCATACATGGTCACCCAACATTCTGCCCAAATCACAAAATAAATATTTAGGGCTCATCACTGGGAGAGTGACAACAGTCGTGGCAGTACCACCATTTTTGATATTGCGATCCAACCAAACACCAACAATGGCAGAGAGGACCAACATTTTCTCTTTATCCTCAAAAATCATATATCCACACCCAGAATACCATCTATATTATCTGGTTCACTGTGGTAAATTTATATGCCCAGAAAACAGAAGGTGTGCTGCTCCCAGCAGAACTGTCCACCTTCCAGCTCCACTGCCTTTTGTGAAAGAGTGGGACTTAATGGGAATATGCACGGTTTACCCCAACTAACCCCCAAGCTTGAGATGCCCTGAAACACTGTCAATAACCTAGGTATTGATGACAAGTTGCCATTTATGTCTCTCACATATAGGGGGTTTGCCATCAACATATAGGGAAATGTAATGCATAATTTCTCCCGTCTGAGTCTCACTTACCCCTCCCCCCGTCCCCCATCTTATGCATCATAGCTACAAGGGTCTTAGTGGCCAATGCTAAAAGCAAGAGGGACAGAGGGCATCGCTGGTGTGTGGACAGAGGACACCCCTGGTGTGTGGCCCAATTAATTAGGTACTTATTCGAAGCACTCACTTGTTACCTAATAAAGAGATAGCTTACACGTCAGTGTTGATCGGTAAGCCCCACAACTAGTTGTTACAAATACCTCACTTGTGGTCATACATCTTTATAGCTCTTTTATTAATTGTTCTGGATGCATTATTGTATTCCTTGTTTCCTTGTTCCAAAAGATGCTCATCAGTCTGACTTCTTTCAAATTATATTGTAGGTTTTGTTTGATCGCTGGTTCATAGAATATTGTAAGCAAGATACTTACAGAGGACTTTGATAAGCCACCTTTCTGCTCTTGATTATTGGTGGAACAAAGTTGCTAAATAGAAATGTTCATGCACTTATTTGACACTTTATTGTTCTGTGTATATCACTGACAGTCCAATATGTATCTTTGTTTATTAGAACATTCAAACAGTCCAGTCATGGCTCTCAGAAAGCAGCACACCTGTGACTCTTGAAGCCACACTTTCCAGAGACGTTATGAAATGGGCTACTGAATTCCTTGAGCGCGCTATCGATAAAAATTTCCAAGCACCGAGGGAACATTTTGAATCATACGGTGAGAAGCAAAAATTATTTAGTACTTGACTCCAGTTTTGAAAATGTAACTTCCTAATATTTCTCTATATTGTGCTTTTCAATTGAATTTTCCCTTACAGTTGAAAGATTTAGTTGGTTGGTTGATGGCACAGCAGATACACAGGTTCAGACCTTTCTAGGAGAAGAACACACCTTCGATGAATGTACTGAAGTAAGTTGTAACACTGCTTTTGAATGTGTAAAATAATACATTTCTGTGAAATATTCAGAATTATTTGTACTACAAAAAAGATGATACATTCGACTACCAATACATTGAAATCGTGATTGTGACCCCTGCTTTCAGCAGACAAGACCAGAAAAGGTTAGTTTGTTTTTCTGCTCTAAAATAGTTTTCATCTTCTGAGGAGGTAAGTTTTACTGCCCCTGTGAAAATGAAAGCTGTGTAAAGTTCTCTATTGTATTAATCAAGGTGAGGGAAAAAGAAGCTGTGATCCATTCGGCTTCCAGTGGTTAACTCAAAAAATCAAGGAGGGGGAGAATGGACCACTTGTCCTGTGTAACCAGGGTCTCGGTAGCGTTTTGTAGTCCCCTTAAAAACCCTCATATATGTACACAGGGGTTGGCGGTATATCTTGGTTCTCCGCCTTAGTGTACTGTTACAGCATCATCATCGGGTTTTGTTTTTGCACATATGCTGTCCTCCACCTGGAGGGAGACCAACTGGTTTATCAGTAGGATCCAGAGATGAAAAAGAAGGGCGTGCGTGTGCTCTTTGAGGTGGTGCAATTAAAATACCCTACTTCACAGTGTCGGAGAATATTTATTGCAAAAATTTGTGAAGTGGGAAGTTAAAAACAGTGTGGTGCGTGAGTAGATCGTGTTACTAATCTACCGCACTATTCATAGTCTGGTGGTCAACATGTTTCTGCCTAGTGATAATTCTATAGGCTTTCGTCAGGACCGGTTTGTGATAGAGAGCGTATTGTGGCTCCTATATTGGTGGTCAACTTACCACTCAAATTGTTCGTGGTCAGATCAGTAGTATCTGTACCTGTAATGGGAGAAATGGCAGGAAGGCAATGCATACATGTCTATTTCTCTTATCATATTGTGCGTCAAAAGACATTCTTAACCCATATTCCTCATACATTGTGAGGGGATAGCTGGAACAGTTACATGTACTATTATTACTATCGTGTTTGAAGAGTGCATGTTGTGCACCAGGAGAAATGAGTGAGGTTAGACTGGCGGTTTCGAGTAGGAAGAATCGTTAGTGAATTATTAAAACAACTGTGGTGTTCTTAACTGAACAGTATCAATATTATGTATACTTGTTTGTTATCGTAAATACTTGTAGCGTCGATCAAGGCCCTGATTAGAAGGGCCCTGGGATAATCGCTTGTTTAATTTTACCGCACATGAAATTAGAAAGGCGTGGTGGAATTACGTCCTTAACGGTGAAGTCAATGCGGGATTTATCTGTATTTTCATGAATATATTTTACCTTTTAATTGGTGTGCTGGGCTTCCTCGGGGCGCTTAAGAGCTAAAAGTAACCTGCTTCTAAAAAAGTAAGGAGGGAAGATTTAGTCAGATCTTACTTGTCACGCGTTGATCCCAGCGCGTTCTCCTCGTGGTCGCTTACCGGTTACTGCAAGCTGCTGGCTTGTTCTGGCTCTATGCACGGTGCCCCGGGTGACGCGTGCCCGTGTGGAGCTTCTTTTTACTTGCGCTCGAGGGGGGGAGGGGGAGAGACATAGTAGAAGGACCATTAACAGCACGTTGGTTGGCACACGTGGTTGGCATTGGTAGCAAAAGGCATGGTAGAAAGACTATTCTGGGTATGAGTCTCAGAACACTGATTGGCACACGTAATGGGCATTGGTAGTGAGATGGTTAGTATAAGGACTAGTCATGAATATAGTTGATATAAACATTATCTTTGGCACATTTACTCTATTCTATAAAATTAACGGACTATTCTCAGCATGTCGATTGGTACGCGTGGTTGGCATTGGTGGTGAGATTGTTAGTAGAAAGACTTATTCGTGAATTACTTATGTAAGGATGTTGTCCTTAACATGTTTTCTATATTCCACAGTATATATAATACACGTGTGTGTGTAACAGTGGGTCAATCGTGTGGTCACTTCATGGTGGAAGGTTCATTGGAAGGATGCAATGCCTCACTTCACCTTCTGTAAATTGGTGTCTGAGGGATATGAATAGTCTTGTTACTCCCATAGCATGTTTCATGAGGTAAGGGAGGTAGGTGGATCTTATCTCATTGACGTTGGTTAACGTTGTAGGTCTGATGGATCTGTGGTCACTGTCTCTCAATAGGGATACTTTCCTATGGGGCTTTCAGGCTTAGTGATCAAGACAGTGTGTGCCAAGGAATATTGTCGTTCAGTCCCTCCGTGTCTGTCTTCAAACGATGTATCCAACGTTGTTCTTTCTCAAAAAGTACGCGTTCAGCATTGTGGTTCTTAACATGAAGTGTCTCCAGTACTACCCATTTGAGGTCATCAGTGCTGTGGTTGCTCTCAATGTAATGCTTGCTCATTTTTGTGGTTGCTCTTTTGCAATGAACATTACTTTTGTGTTCGCATATTCGTTGTTTTATTTTGCGACATGTCATCCCTATGTATCTCTGGTTGCAGGGGCACACGATCATATAGATCACATGGGTGGTGTTGCAGTTGGTGTGGTTTCGTAACGTCCAAGTGAAGTTAGGTTGGAGTTGTAGATATTTGGTGGCTTTTGTTAGTTTGCAGATTGAGCACGAGCCACAGGGGAAGTGGCCTACCACTGGGTTCAAGTTCCATGCTGTGGTGATGGTTTCTCTTCTGGTGATAGGTGCTGGTCTAGTGTGTACCAGGAGGTCTTTAATGTTGCGTGTTCTTCTGTTAGCGAACCGGGGTTTAGGCCATTGTAAGTTGTTTGACGTGAGGATCCTCCAGTTCTTGTTGATAATCTTCTTCACAGTATTAGATGAAGTGTTGTATGTAGTGACACAAGTTAGTACATCTTCCTGTGTTTGTCTAGGAGTGGTCTCTAATAATGTCTCTCTTGGCTGATTGCGGGCTCTTTTTTGACATTTCCTTATGGTTTTTATCGGGTAGTTCCGCATTTCAAGTTTGTGGCCCAATTCGGTGGCTTGCGTCTTATAGTCCTCTAATTTGCTGCAGTTTCTTTTCAACCTCAAGAATTGGCTATATGGTAGATTCTCTCTCAAGGGGCGAGGGTGAAAGCTGTTGTACGAGAGTATGCTGTTTTTAGCTGTCGGCTTATAGAATGTCTTGGTCTGGAGGGTGTTGTTTTCAGTGTAGATTGTGACATCCAGGAAGTCTAGTTGTTTTCTGTCTGATAAGCATGTAAACTTTAGGCATTCATCCCTGGTATTAATCCATCTCAAGAACTCCTGTAGATTCTCATGGGTGTCTGCCCAGATCATTATGACGTCGTCTATGTAGCGCCGCCAGAACCTCATGCACGTAAAGTATGGGTTGTTTTGGTTCTGTATGTGTTGTTGTTCAAAATTGCTTACATACAGACCAGCCACACTTGGGGCAAATGTACTTCCCATCGAAGTTCCGTGACATTGTTCGTGCAAAGTGCCTTCATATTCGAAATAATTTTCGGTAAGAGCCAATCTGCAGCATTCCAGGACAAAGTGTCTTGGTGTCTTGTGGTTCCACTCTTCGGAGAACAGAATGTCTTCTAGGGTCTCTAGAGTCTTCTGTTGTGGAAGGCTTGTGTAGAGACTCTCCACATCCAGCCCTACTAAGTACATGGTGTTCTCATCGTAGTGTTGTCCCTCCAGTTGGTTTAGGAGGGCTCGTGTGTCTTTCAAGTACGTTGGTGTTTTCTGTACTAGTGGTCTCAGGAATTGATCGGCAAATTGGGATAAAGGTTCTAAAACGGACCCAATTCCAGATACGATCGGGCGTCCCGGAGGTGGTATTTTGTTTTTGTGGGTCACACAAACCTGTTCCTGAGACCACTAGTACAGAAAACACCATGTACTTAGTAGGGCTGGATGTGGAGAGTCTCTACACAAGCCTTCCACAACAGAAGACTCTAGAGACCCTAGAAGACATTCTGTTCTCCGAAGAGTGGAACCACAAGACACCAAGACACTTTGTCCTGGAATGCTGCAGATTGGCTCTTACTGAAAATTATTTCGAATATGAAGGCACTTTGTACGAACAATGTCACGGAACTTCGATGGGAAGTACATTTGCCCCAAGTGTGGCTGGTCTGTATGTAAGCAATTTTGAACAACAACACATACAGAACCAAAACAACCCATACTTTACGTGCATGAGGTTCTGGCGGCGCTACATAGACGACGTCATAATGATCTGGGCAGACACCCATGAGAATCTACAGGAGTTCTTGAGATGGATTAATACCAGGGATGAATGCCTAAAGTTTACATGCTTATCAGACAGAAAACAACTAGACTTCCTGGATGTCACAATCTACACTGAAAACAACACCCTCCAGACCAAGACATTCTATAAGCCGACAGCTAAAAACAGCATACTCTCGTACAACAGCTTTCACCCTCGCCCTTGAGAGAGAATCTACCATATAGCCAATTCTTGAGGTTGAAAAGAAACTGCAGCAAATTAGAGGACTATAAGACACAAGCCACCGAATTGGGCCACAAACTTGAAATGCGGAACTATCCGATAAAAACCATAAGGAAATGTCAAAAAAGAGCCCGCAATCAGCCAAGAGAGACATTATTAGAGACCACTCCTAGACAAACACAGGAAGATGTACTAACTTGTGTCACTACATACAATACTTCATCTAATACTGTGAAGAAGATTATCAACAAGAACTGGAGGATCCTCACGTCAAACAACTTACAATGGCCTAAACCCCGGTTCGCTAACAGAAGAACACGCAACATTAAAGACCTCCTGGTACACACTAGACCAGCACCTATCACCAGAAGAGAAACCATCACCACAGCATGGAACTTGAACCCAGTGGTAGGCCACTTCCCCTGTGGCTCGTGCTCAATCTGCAAACTAACAAAAGCCACCAAATATCTACAACTCCTACCTAACTTCACTTGGACGTTACGAAACCACACCAACTGCAACACCACCCATGTGATCTATATGATCGTGTGCCCCTGCAACCAGAGATACATAGGGATGACATGTCGCAAAATAAAACAACGAATATGCGAACACAAAAGTAATGTTCATTGCAAAAGAGCAACCACAAAATGAGCAAGCATTACATTGAGAGCAACCACAGCACTGATGACCTAAAATGGGTAGTACTGGAGACACTTCATGTTAAGAACCACAATGCTGAACGTGTACTTTTGAGAAAGAACAACGTTGGATACATCGTTTGAAGACAGACACGGAGGGACTGAACGACAATATTCCTTGGCACACACTGTCTTGATCACTAAGCCTGAAAGCCCCATAGGAAAGTATCCCTATTGAGAGACAGTGACCACAGATCCATCAGACCTACAACGTTAACCAACGTCAATGAGATAAGATCCACCTACCTCCCTTACCTCATGAAACATGCTATGGGAGTAACAAGACTATTCATATCCCTCAGACACCAATTTACAGAAGGTGAAGTGAGGCATTGCATCCTTCCAATGAACCTTCCACCATGAAGTGACCACACGATTGACCCACTGTTACACACACACGTGTATTATATATACTGTGGAATATAGAAAACATGTTAAGGACAACATCCTTACATAAGTAATTCACGAATAAGTCTTTCTACTAACAATCTCACCACCAATGCCAACCACGCGTACCAATCGACATGCTGAGAATAGTCCGTTAATTTTATAGAATAGAGTAAATGTGCCAAAGATAATGTTTATATCAACTATATTCATGACTAGTCCTTATACTAACCATCTCACTACCAATGCCCATTACGTGTGCCAATCAGTGTTCTGAGACTCATACCCAGAACAGTCTTTCTACCATGCCTTTTGCTACCAATGCCAACCACGCGTGCCACGTGGTCCTTCTACTATGTCTCTCCCCCTCCCCCCCTCGAGCGCAAGTAAAAAGAAGCTCCACACGGGCACGCGTCACCCGGGGCACCGTGCATAGAGCCAGAACAAGCCAGCAGCTTGCAGTAACCGGTAAGCGACCACGAGGAGAACGCGCTGGGATCAACGCGTGACAAGTAAGATCTGACTAAATCTTCCCTCCTTACTTTTTTAGAAGCAGGTTACTTTTAGCTCTTAAGCGCCCCGAGGAAGCCCAGCACACCAATTAAAAGGTAAAATATATTCATGAAAATACAGATAAATCCCGCATTGACTTCACCGTTAAGGACGTAATTCCACCACGCCTTTCTAATTTCATGTGCGGTAAAATTAAACAAGCGATTATCCCAGCGCCCTTCTAATCAGGGCCATGATCGACGCTACAAGTATTTACGATAACAAACAAGTATACATAATATTGATACGGTTCAGTTAAGAACACCACAGTTGTTTTAATAATTCACTAACGATTCTTCCTACTCAAAACCGCCAGACTAACCTCACTCATTTCTCCTGGTGCACAACATGCACTCTTCAAACACGATATTAATAATAGTACATGTAACTGTTCCAGCTATCCCCTCACAATGTATGAGGAATATGGGTTAAGAATGTCTTTTGACGCACAATATGATAAGAGAAATAGACATGTATGCATTGCCTTCCTGCCATTTCTCCCATTACAGGTACAGATACTACTGATCTGACCACGAACAATTTGAGTGGTAAGTTGACCACCAATATAGGAGCCACAATACCCTCTCTATCACAAACCGGTCCTGACGAAAGCCTATAGAATTATCACTAGGCAGAAACATGTTGACCACCAGACTATGAATAGTGCGGTAGATTAGTAACACGATCTACTCACGCACCACACTGTTTTTAACTTCCCACTTCACAAATTTTGCAATAAATATTCTCTGACACTGTGAAGTAGGGTATTTTAATTGCACCACCTCAAAGAGCACACGCACGCCCTTCTTTTTCATCTCTGGACCCTACTGATAAACCAGTTGGTCTCCCTCCAGGTGGAGGACAGCATATGTGCAAAAACAAAACCCGATGATGATGCTGTAACAGTACACTAAGGCGGAGAACCAAGATATACCGCCAACCCCTGTGTACATATATGAGGGTTTTTAAGGGGACTACAAAACGCTACCGAGACCCTGGTTACACAGGACAAGTGGTCCATTCTCCCCCTCCTTGATTTTTTAAAGTTCTCTATTACCAGCTTTGAGAAACATATTCTGTCTCAGTCACTGGGTGGCGTGGTGTTCAAACGTGCAGAATACAAGATACCATATGGAGTAGGAGTAATTGAGTTACAGTCAAAATACTTTAACCTACTTGCTGAATCAAGTTCTCATTTGGGATTTTGGCCAGTCGAATGCTATGAGAAATTCAGTTATACATCAGTGTCACAAAAGGCGTTTCTCTAACTCGCGATTTTCACATTCCTTTGGGCTTTATCATTAAGTTTATTTTGGTTAAGAATCATAAGGCGTAACTGCATTCACAAACGTACACATATAGAGCCGAATATATTGTTGGTCAGAGTTGCCTCCGATCTACTTCATCGTGGAATCGGGACCGACCGATCTCTGGTCGGCGGTCCCGACCGCATAATTACGATGCGACCACACATTGTGCGGTCGCATGCTCCCATTTCCCTATGGGAGCTTGTGCTGCGGTCATAACCCGGCCGTAGCACAAGTTCCCATAGAGAAATGGGAGATTGTGTTCATCCCTGCACCGTGTGGCAGGCACGTGGTCAGGGATGAACAGGGGGGCACCATAGTTACCCCCTCAGCCCCCAACTGGATGCTGCAAGGAGAAGGGGGCCCTGCTAGGGGCCCCCAAACTCTCTTTCCGACAGGCTTTCTATGTCGGAAAGCCTGACATGAAAAGCCTGTCGGAAACCGAGCATCGTAATGCCAACTGCTGAAACGGCATCCATTGGGATTGCGGGCCGGTTTCCCGCCGGTTTAAATTCCGACCGCCTAGATTGTAATTAGGCTGTCGGAATTGAAACCGTCGATGTCGGTCAGAAAGCCTCCGAACTGAGGTCGGAGGCTTTCTGCCGGACATCGAAATAGGCCCCTTAATTTTAAAATAGGTATGCAAATATATACAAAGAAAGTGCAGTCATCCACAAACACAAAAATGTAAAAAGTGCATGCAGTCCATTCAATAACCGACTGGAGTTTAAATCACTATGGGAAATTTATATAAACTCATACACCAATCATGATATCTAGTCCACGACGCCTTAAAAAGACATTAAGAGAAAGGCTCCAATTTTTCTAATATTTGATCAGTGCATAAAGTTAATACACATTAACCTCACTCTTAAAGCATGCTTCAAAAACATTGCTAATTTACACAAATCCATATGTCAGCATTAGCTGATAGGAATCGAATCACCATTGCTCATTAGTTAATATAATTTTTCTTGCGCATGAGGGTATGAAAGTTCTCTTTATATTCCTTTATCACACATAAAAGAAAAATATGTGGGCCATGTCCTCTTTCATCAGTACTCGTAAGGCCAGATGAAAGATATATTTACTTTCCGTTTCCCTTTCCCCTCCTCCTTCTGGTTACTTAATATTGGTAGTAAACCCATGCATAAGTTTGTGATCTGCATCCTACCTTCTACAAAATGAATAATAGTATAATTCTTTCCCACTGATGATAGGTAGATGAATATATTTCTTGATAGTCATTATCATAATAGTTTCCCTAATCTTATCTCATAGATGCAGTTTGTATGTGAGTCTCCCAATGAGATCTTTGTGTCTTTGGAATTATAAGATTAGAGAACAAAATATCCATTTTTAGTATGAACAAGGATCCTGGTACCCCAAATAAGGGTATCTTCAGCCTTCTTTATGAATTTTGTATCTCTCTACCTTAAAAATGTAATTTGTTTTTTGCCATTTTCAACCAATAACATAGTAGTTTTAGTTTAGTTTGATGACATCACTTAGATACTCCATACCCATTTCAGAGTGGGCATTAAAGTTACTAACTGTAGGACACCCAGGACTCTTTTAACAAATGTATTCACTGTGGCTAATATGTTTTTTTGACATTGTATCACTAAACCCCACCCCATAGCGAGATTTGGCTATAAATCTAGCTGCATATTTGTTCTGCTGCTGCTTCTCGATTGTGAAACACTCTTTTCAGTGATAGCGATTTAATTACTGAGATACTTTTGTGCCATTTTTTAGGTGATAATTTCCTGAGGTCTATGAACTGACGTTATTTTCAGATTTACAGTCGTTTCTCTTTCTTAATGCCCACTTCTTTCTATTTTATAATTCATTTTATTGTATATTTATTCTTTCTGTGCTTAAGAAAATATATGTGTACTAGAACATTTACTATTGTATGGAAACCTGCTACACTTTTTGGTCAATGTGCAATGTAGTAAATATAATAAATATAATTAAAAAAGTGGAAAAGGGAATGGGAACAAAAGCACTTTTTGTTTACTCATCCCACCGGTCAGAATAGAATATGTTTCAGCCCTCCCCAATATTATGGTATTATTAATTCCAATTTTGATTTTCATATCCATTTCTAAACCATACTGGTGATCAGCGTCAACTAGTTCCTCCAAGATATTTTTGTTTGCACCCGAGGTGCACTCTGCTTAACATGGATCTTTTTAGATCTTTGCAGTGAACACTACGCTTCTTGTTTTGAGTCCCAGCCCCTTCAGTTCTAGCTATATGCAGTACAGGCAATATGGTTAAGCTTAATTCCTCAGACTCCATGGCCATCTGATTCAGAGTGTCAAGGTGCTGCTTCTTCCTGATAAAGTTGAAGTTCTTTTATTATGTTATTTTAAAACACAGCAACATAAAGAATTCGTCTGACCTTAACCACTACTGTGGAAATCAGTAACTCATCTCTGTGCTTCTAATAGCAGGGTGACATATCATGGTAATTGTGCTAGGAAATTCTAGAGGGAGGTCATCTGCACTGTTCAACAACCTTGGCTTCCTTTCTGAAACAGGAGACAAACAAGACACTCTTGATGAACATATGAAGATACCAGAGAGAAAAAGCGAGTATAGAAAATCATAATGGTGTATAGCGAAGTGAGCTACAGCTCTCCTTTACACTTTTGCCCTCTGATGCACACATAACCAATACGGGGACCTAAGTGCAGACAAGATATACTCTTTCTTGACTTTCTGGGCAAAGAGACAAGCAGTGTTATTTTGAATGTATTTAGAACGAACTGCAATCTTTTTATCATTGGATGGAAGGTCCAGATGAATACAATTTTTATTAACACAACATGACAAGGGCATACAAGTCAGCATTCCTGATATTACCTTAGGTGACTTTTTTAGGCCAAACATGGTTTTATTTTAGCTTTCTTCCACTAAAACATTTCTCATATTCAAAGTAAGATGATGGAACAATTAAATTCCCCTATATGTTTCTTTCTTTCTAATTCTCCATTTTCAAATGTTAGCATTTATGCAAGGCAAATCTTTGATTCTGTCTGGAAACCCAAATGTTTGGTTGAGAAAGAAAACCAGAATTGGACCTCTTTTTTTGAGACTGAGTTTCAAATTGTCTTTGTTGGGTCCACCCATACATGGAAGTATCAAACTTTTACAACTGGTTCACTTGTTTCAGACCATTATCTGTGTGTTTTGAGCATAAGCACAATACTAAAAAAATTAATATTAGAGGCCAGAATGCTGAGTTACAGATTGAAAGGAGAGAAAAAAGAGAAAACCTGAATGATACACAGAAGGTGAGAGAGAGAGGGTTTGGAGGAATTAGGAGGAAGAATGACAGGGGGCCACTGTTAGTGTGGAAAGATGGCAACTGGCATGAGACACTCCCTCTAATGCCTATGGTTTAGTGTGGACATACACTATCATCACTATGTTGCATGTGAAAAAGGAAGGGCCTAGCCATGCATCCAGATTCTCTGTCTGCTGGCCTATAATGTCTAGTTTATGCACAATACTGTCATACGGCTTATACTTTCTCAAGTAAAACTGTGCGTTTATTGGCCAACATAAACTTTGGACTGGTGCGAGACAGATTCTAAGCACCCCTCAGGATATGTTGGCCTATAGTTCTGCTAGCTCACAGTACACTGTTAGTACCCCTAACCAGACAAGGTAACAAATAGACTGTGCAACCTTAGAACATGACAACCCTGACTCCCCAAGGAACCTGTGGTAACAGATTTAGAACCTTTTCGCTCAGCCACTTACGCATACCCAAAAGAGATATACAAGAAATACACAGTAAACCTTTCCAATATTTATTGAAGTATTGTGATTCTTGAGTAAAATACTTGTGCTACAATGATTAATAGAAGGAAACAGAATATTATGATTAATCTTATGAGAATGGTGAAAAAGATGAACAATTCAACCAGTTTGCTGATTACGGAAAACTATATCCTTGCATACAAGTGCTGTAATATAATGTACTCCTACCTAGCACATTCTACTCTATCATGTCTAAGGCGAGTGGATCTGCCAAAATCGGATGGTCTAACTCCCCATTAAATATGGGTAAGTGTTAGCAAGCTGCCCGTCTTGGTGTAGAGTTGGACAGCATCCCTCGCATGAGGTAACAGGAATCAGCTGAGATGTAATTCCAGCATGGACTGACCTCTCACTGCCAGCTAAATGCTTCTCTGAATAAACAAAGGCTTGATGTCATGTATATGTTAAGACCTGAGTATGCAGTTCGTTAGAGAAGAAAGAAGCAGAGGCCTGGTCGGTATATCATGATAACCCAAGATTGGAGACGGGGTGTCTCCCTTTTTGGGAATTAGGGCCCTCACACACCCGGCTGGGTGTCATGCTTCATCATAGGGCATGCGCCTCGTCAGGCCGGCGCTTCAATGCCTGACCGGCACCCTCTTAGGGGCTCTTTGTTGGAGATATTTTGTTCCCAAAGTCGTAAGGTGCGGTGTGAGTATGGGGCCTCATGGTGTAGATGTGTGTAGAAGGTGTGAGGGAACTGTGAAGGGGATTATAAAATGAGACGCAGTGGTACGCAATTAATTTTAATCAGCGAGTCTGCTGGTCCCAATTAAAAATGCAAGGTGGCTCACCACTGAAGTAATGTTCAGTGGTGGCTACAGTGTACAGGTCAACATGTTTCTTGCCTAGGATGTCAGAATGATCAAGTGGCAATTCTTCAGGACCAAACGTTAGAATATTACTATCTACACAGTGGTTGGTTTCCTTATTAGTATTCAATGTAAACCAAACACACAAGCAACCTAACATTGAGGTACCTTGTAGTAAAACCGACCTAAAACAAAAATATAATGGTATACATCATTAGAAACAGCCTGTGGAGAGACAGCATGCAATAAAAGTCTTAGCCAAGCTGTTAGTAAAAAGCAAATGTGACAGGCGCAGTGTAAAGTAAGAAATATGTGGCAGGCAGGTGGCACATCTAAGGACTAAAGCAGGCGGGGTGGCTTATCAACCATCATGATATGTATAGCAATTACAAACCACCCATCTTGGGTGGTTCACCAGCTGCATTGAATCACTGGTGGAGGGTAGGTTAAGATTTTTAATGTCCTGGTTTGACACAAAGTACAAAGAAAACATTTTTAGACCAACTACTAGCGAGGTACTTACAATTGAGCAGCGGCTCAGTAGCCGGACGACCTACTCTCTCTCCACCAGCTCGGTAGAGTGTGGATAGTTCTGGTCGGCTGGGTTAAGTACTCGTATCAGCCGGCATACTCAGAGCAGCCGCAGGTGTGGAGAACGCCGGTTGTGCGGGAGGGGCATGGCCGGCCGACTCACTCAGGCGCGTCGACATGACACGGGCTGGGATCCGATTTGGGTATCTCAATATGGGTGCCATGTTAGAACGATTAAGAGTACAACACAGGGGAGTTGTTAAGTGAAAACATGAGTGCGGGTGGCACCCGTTAAGGAGAATGAATTTGTCGTTACTCATATAAAGAGAAGTGTGGGGTTGCCTCATATATAGGGAGCTATATGGCCGGAAAACTTATGTGGGTGCCATGGATATCTGAAACACAGGCGCCATGTAGGAATAGTGTGCACTAAAGGGGGGATGAAAGCACTAATGCGAATGGCGCCCGGGTGAATGGATGGAGTTGTCATCACATTAATAAAGCAAGTTACGGGGCTGACGCGGTAAGTGTGTCCTATTCCCAGTAACCCTGTAAACATGTAAAAACCTCGAGTGATATGTCAATGCCACGTACGAGGAGATATGGTGCTGGATGTGGTGGCAATAGCACATGTGAATTACCCCAGCAAAACTCCAAGTGGGATTGGCAATTGCATAGAATTACTAGCCACAGTGGCACATATGTGACACTGTGTGGCACTTATGTGAAACAATGTACCCACAGTAAAAGAGTTGCTGTCAGGGAAGGAACATAGTGACAGTATGTTGTATGGTGTAACAATGCCTCGAGCTCTGAGGAACAAGGTGGCAGAGATGGTGATGTATGGATGTGAGGATTCAAGTGTACAAATAAGGCAATCTCATTATGGTTGTCGTCCTGAGGAGAAATGGCACGTAGTATCGTAGTGAAAGATCACCTGGTATGCTGGAGTGAATCCTTCTCATGAAATCTATATAACTAGCCATTGGTAGGTGTTCCGGTTAGAAGGTACTGAATATGTCAATCCTCAAAGGAGCATGCTATCTACTCAGTTCGCTCCAGGTGATATCCTCATTCAGACCATGTTTATCAGTGGAGAGGCGGAAAATCCAATTTTGCTCTCTCCTGAAGAGGGCTTGCTTGCTCATCTGGGGGTGTGCCTCAATTATGGTCCCTCTTAGACTGTCTGGTGTATGTCCCTTCCGTTCAAAGTGTGTACGCATCTTGGTGTTAAGTTTGTGACAGCGGATGTTACTGCGGTGCTCCATGATGCATATTTTAACCATCCTGGGGGTCATACCTATGTATCGTAGGTTACATGGGCATGTAAGAGTGTATATACAATTGCTTGTGTTGCAGTTGGTATGTTTTTTCTGCACCCATTTGAACGAGTTAGAAGACTCAATCTCTTTGGTAGTCTCAGTGAGAGCACATATCGTGCAGGACCCACATGCATAGTGTCCCGTCCCTGGGGGAAGACCCCATAGGGATCTTTGGTCACAGTGGGTAGTAGGTGGTGGTCTGGTGTGTACAAGTATGTCCTTCAGGTTTCTAGTACATTTAAGCTCAAACCGCGGTGGGGGTAGTGCCAGAACACCGGCTTGGAGGATGCCCCAGTGCTTTTTGATGATCGTGTGGATACGGTTAGAGTCGGTGTGTATGTAGTGACACATGTCAGTGTGTCTGTTATTTGTCTCTGATTCTGTTCCAACAGTGCCTCTCTATTATTATTTCTGGCTTGTTTTTTTGCCAGTTTGATGCTGTGTGGTGGGTAGTCCCGTGAGGCCAGGTTGCGTGCCAGTTGGTCAGCCTCAACATTGTAGTCCACTACAGTACTGCAGTTATGCTGTAGCCGTAAAAATTCTCCAAATGAAAGGTTATCTCTTAGCGCTTTAGGATGGTGGCTGCTGTATAAAAGTAGGCTATTGCAGTCCGTAGTTCTTTGGTAGACTGTGGTGCTCAAGTGTCCTTCTGTCAATGTGATCATGAGGTCTAGGAATGGAATACTTGTGTTGGACATGGTGTTGGTGAAGCGGAGGTAGGGATTGAGAGTGTTAATCCACCTACAGAAATCCTCGCATGATGTCATGTCACCCTTCCAGAATATCAAGATATCATCTATATATCTACGCCACAGCAGTAGATTGTTGGTGTAGGGGTTAGAGTCATCAAAAATCATCCTTTTCTCAAAGGTAGCCATTTAGAGGCATGCCAAGCTCGGGGCAAATGTACTCCCCGTTAAAGTTCAATGGGTTTGATGGTACAGTTGTTTTCTGAATTGAAAAAAGTTTCCAGTTCAGGCTAGTGTGGCACACTCCATTATGAAATTAACTGGGGAATCCCAGTCCTCAGCGAAAAGCGCAGCCTCTACTACCTCGAGTGTGGCTGCTTGCGGGATGTTCGTGTAGAGGGCCTCCACATCTAGCGTGACAAGTAAATCGATCTCATGGGTCATGTGGATGTTTTCAACGAGGCGTAGCACATCCCTAGTGTCCTGTAGGAAATACGGTGTTTTCTGTACTACAGGTTGTAGAAAGTGGTCACAGAAGCGTGACAGAGGTTCAAGGAGGGAATCGATACCTGAGACGATGGGTCATTCAGGTGGAGGGTTCTGTCCCTTGTGGATTTTAGGGAGGACATAAAAATAGGGTGTCCTGGGTTCCCTTTTGATAAAAAAATCACCCTCATTATGACTAATCCAACCCTGTGTTTCAGCTGTAGAGACCATTGCTGTAATTCGTGTTGTCAGACGACCAGTACGGTCATTGGCAATGGGAGAGTAGTAGTGGCGGTTTGCCAGTTGACGATTGCATTCATTATCATAGTCCACAGTCAGCATGATCACGGTAGCCCCACCTTTGTCTGCTTGCTTTATGGTGATCTTGTGATCACTAGACAAAGCGTTTACAGCCGCAAGTTCTGCCGCAGAGAGATTATGAAAGGCAGTAGTTGTTGTACCTCTAGAAACCTCTTTTAAGACCGCTTGTTCGAATTTGAGGATTTCTATCGGGACCAGACTGGCATTCGGAGTAAACTTAGAGGGATTTCGTAGTCCTGTGTCTTGTTGTATTTGGTCGGGTCTATCCTGGAAGAATGCTTTAAGGCGTATCTTACGGAAGAAATTGTGCAGTTCACAATTGTTGTGAAATTTGTCCTTCCTAGTGGTGGGAACAAATCCCAGACCTTTCTTGAGGACACTGGTTTCAGTTTCAGGATGGACCCTGTGGACAAATTTACAATCCATTTTTCTTCCCTGACTGGCTCCATGTTTGCATCGATTGTTGTGGCGGTTCTTGCCACTGTACTCGTTTGTGATTTCCTCTTCTGCGCCCTCTTCCTCTGCCCCAGCCTCTGTCTAAAAAAGAGGGCGTGGAAGAGCGTTTGATGTCGTTTATATAACAACATCCTTCGTGTTACCATGCCGAAGCCCCAGTCAGGCCCCTATTGTTTATTCTATTATGATAGCTCTGTCGCAGAGTGGCTAAAAACAAATAACATCTTGCGTGCTGAACTTAGCCCTTGTACAGAATGTTCAAGGTGTTCTGAAAGGGTGCCTACAAAGTGGTATTGTAAGCAACCTTAGTTCGAGGAATGTTATCCTATGTGTGGTGTGCACGCAAATGAATATGTGTCAAATGTCACAGTTTTTATGGAGAGAAGGTAACTTAAGAACATGAGTATATGAAGGTGGTGTTTCTTAACCGGGCCTGATACCTCCACATGACAAAACATCTTAAGGGAATGAACAATGTGAGGAAGGATTAATTGTGCAAACATTCTCCACAAATAAGTCATTTAAAGTGTCTTCCCTTACCTGCTCTTACTCCTAGATCAAACTACCTGTGCTCTTTCAAAAGGTTTGTAGACTGGATTACTTTATGTTCAGAGGTTAAGGGCATAGGTCTCCTAGTACCACCATGGGTTTATGGCTGGTGGTACCGAATCATTACAGATGTCCTGGTGACACATTATGAATTGATTAAGACTCATGAAACTGAGGAAGACGGGGATAATTCTTTATCACTGCATGAGTATTCTTATCACACTTCAAGGTCATTAATCTTGGCTGTTTCGATTCTCAGGTCTGGAAGTATGGTCATGTAAATTTAACCCAAGAACGTACGGTCATGTATGGAGATGTAGCAGGAAGTGAGAAGGCTTTCTGCAAAGTTTTTCTACACATTAAAATGGAAACCATTTTTATTTTGTAACTTCGCTCTTAGTTTTGTCAGAAGGAAGAAGTTGTTCCATATCTTTTGAGTATGGTAAGCGCAGGATGGTGCAGTCTACTTCTAGAAAAGATCCTTATACAATGTATATTTTTATAGTTCTCTTGATCGCACATCTTTTTGTACCGCCATCAAAGGAGCGAACTACCAAATGAACATTTTAAGGAAATTGAATTCCTCCTTCCCCATGATGACTTCATATCAGCAGTTCATGCCCTAGTTATTCCCAGGTTGAACTATGGAAGTGCAACCGTTTGTGGCCTTCCTAGATCCAAATTGGTGCCTCTAAGGGCCTCTCTTAATGCTGCTGATAGGCTCATCACACTTCTCTCCAGATCTAAAAACCCTAAACTGGCTCCCATATTAGGCAAGGATAAAAATTGCTTGCATGACCCATAAAGCATTAAAATACAACATCCCAAAGTACTTGGCACAAAACCTAGAATTGTCTGGTGAATGTATATCCTTTAGAAGCACCCGCACCTTGTTTCTGAAATGACAGAAATTCCATAAAAAGAAAACTTGCAATAGAGCATTCTCGGGTATTGCCCAGAGAATTTGGAACTCCCTACCACATGAAATCAGACTGATCGACTCAACTGCATCTTTCAAAAAGAAATTAAAATAGTACTTATGAACTGCTCTAGGTCACACAATTTGACTCTTGATCTACACCCATGGTTATTACTCAATTGTTGGACCATGTCTATTGTCTCGTCGGCTTGTCCTATAAAGGTAACTTTCCTCAATTTGTGAACTTACACAGTTTGTACTTCTCTTGATTATGTTTCTGTTGGCTCTCTTGTTTCTTATTTCCTATCATCTGTAAAGTGCTCTGATACCCTCATGGGTGGTGCTGCATAAAAACTTTATAAATAAAATATAAATGAGTCGTTTTATATCAAACTCCTTTTAAAAACAGTAACTGGTGAAATATACCCAATCTAAAATAAGTAAATGAACGTTGATGATGATTGGACAATTCTAGAAGGAGATGTGGTTTAATTCTGTTGAATGTTTTACCATAATATATTGCCGCATTAACTGCTTGGTTAAAGCAGAGGCCTCCCGCTCGGCTGTCATCCTGAGAGAGAAGGCCTGTTTCACCGAAGCAAGATCTTTTTTAACGTTGTCGTTAGGATCAGAAAATATCCCTGGTCTCCCTAAAGCTTTAAAGTTAGTGTTTATAAAGTGAAGCCAAGGTATGTGAAGCATGTTATCCAAGGACAGGCAATTTCGAAAAATTAACCTGTTTAGTTTTAACTCCTCCTTAAGCCAAACTTAACACCAGATTAAAAGGGGACAGAGACAAATAAAATCTGTAATATAACTCATACCCAGTTCTTCGTGTATGATCTCCGAGGAGGTACCCTGTCCCACACCCAAAAGACCCCTCCTAAACTTATTTTCAGCCACCTGTATTGAGGCAATGGAATCATAACCCCAAATCTCACATCCAAGGGTGGCCATGGGGATACACTTTGCCTTGTATATATCTATCAATATTTGAATTGGCTTGTGACCTAGGCGGCTAGCAAAATAATTTAAACTGGAGATAGCCCTCTTTAGACACCCTGCATCTTTCGTGCTCAGCGGTTACCAACTAAGACCAGAGTCTAGTAGGATCTGGGAAAGTTGTCCACCCTACTTATATTCTGTTCCTGGGCAAAAAGACCAGATATTTTAGCAGTCTTGGGGCCGACAACCATAAAATGAGATTTTCAAAAATTTGTGGACAATCCATACTGTCTATAAAAACAATAAAGAGGTCTAAAAGGCGCTGGAGTATGAGCGACCAAACCAGCGGCATCAGCGTATAAAAGGGCGGCGACCACTCTTGCACCCACTCTTGGATGATCAAGACCTTTTTCAGATAGCACCTCTTCCAGCCTGTCAATGCACATGATAAAAAAAGGCTCAAGGATACAACCCTGTCAGACTCCTTTTATTAGGTTAAAGTGCAGAGTGCATTCCCCATCGCTCCCAAATCTTACTGATCCTGTGAGGCCGTTATGACGGTCTCTCAAAAAAAATGATAAGAGCAGATTCAACCCCCACAGACCCCAGCTCTACTCAGAGCTTATCTCTATTAACTTTATCAAAGGCTGAGCTGAGATCCATGAAGCCAAATGTACTGAGCCCCTACGTCCCTTTATATATTTGGTTATTAATCGATTTAGATTTTGATTCTGCTCCACCGTGCCCCGACCAGGTCTAAACCCGTACTGTAGGTCAGACAAGATGTTATGCTCATCAGCTCAGCGGGTCAATCTCTCCAGGATGACACGTCCTATGATTTTAACCTCTACATCGACTAACGAGATTGGTCTGTAACAGGCCAGGTCAGCCCTATCCCCTTTTTAGGTCGAGCGTAGGCAACGCATGCGCTGTCGCAAGACCTGGTGTAAACACTGTACTGAGTGTAATCCCGCCTGCTGCTTGGGATTGGTTCACTCCTCTGCTACTCTTCTTTACTGGCTCCTTATTGGTTACTTGTCCCGATACATCATTTCCCGTTTTGCCAAGCAGCACCGACCAACTACAACTTACTTACGCTGTAGCTGGTTAGTTCTTCCCTTAGGGACTACTTGGTTTATTTCCTGCTTGTAATTCCCCATGGTGCCCGCTTAATGGTATGCTGTCCACATTACTTGTACGTACACGTCCGCCACGCTCTCTTGTTGTTTACTTTAGGTGCTGTATTATTATTTTGATTCACTCTTTCCCCATTTGTTTAATTTTGTACAAGCACTTCCCACAAGTTTATCATTTCATTTCTTTTGCTCAGCATGGTGCCCGCTTCACGGCTGCCGCGGTTCCTCTGCTCTCTGTGCATGAGTGAGCCCACTTGCCAGTCCCTCCTCCCCCTGGGGCCCGAAGCAGGAGATGACTCGCTTTCCGCAGTGCAGTCTCCGTGTGCGAGGTCTGCTGACCTCAGAAGCTTCTGTTTACCTACTTGAATTGGACCGAAGTGGTACCAGTGTTTCTGCACTGCGCTCCTCGCAGTGATACCTTAATTACGTTAATAGAAGTAGCCCGGCTTGATGCTATGAAACATAATGAATACAAAATTATTAAAGTCCCCAAACATAACAAATTATAATAACAATTGTTGATACCTTTAACTTTAGTACAAGTACAGCGTCATCAAATGACTTTTTTTTAAAGAAAGATCTGCGCTCTTTCTCTGCGCCGCCCTTGGCCGCTTTCATGGACACAGCTCCTTATCTTCCTCACTTTCCATGTACAGTTTCAGGTTACACAGACCATAGCTTTGGATAGGGAAGACTCTTGTCTTTTTTGGAGGGGTCTTCCCCCGATTCAGATTTTCTTAGTCTCTTCAATATGCCGTGGCCAAAATGTCGGACATTAAAACTCAGCAAAACCAAAGGGGATGATGGACGGAGTGTTGAACATTGCAAGCACTCACCCCCAGTCAACTGATCTGGGTTTAATCCATCATCATTCTTTAGCTCACTCCGCCACCCCAGTTCGGACATGGCCATATGCAAATCAGTCTGACCCTGTGCCTCATGGGAACAGTCCAGCCCGAACTGCCAAGCCATGTCTTCCCTGGACCGGAAACAAGCATCCTGGGACCGGTTTCTGGCTTACAGCCGTCATCAGCCAGGACATTAAAACTCCACTGTGCGTGCTTTCAGCCAACCCTGACACCAAACACCCATTCCTACACTGCACCGCATGGGCACTAAAGCAGTACACTACAACTGTGGCATGAGCTCTTGAGAGCTTGAATAGGGGATGGGCACGCATACAGTACAAGAGCCGACTCATTAAGAAATAACAGCGTGGAGCCGTCGCTTCAGGGCATGATGTCATGGAGGGAGGGCAGGGAGCGTTTCACATCCACAAGAAGACTTCCAGGGTCACGGGTTTCCGTAGCTACGCTGCTGTTGCATTCACAACTCCTCAAAATGCTACTGCTTCAACATATTTCCTTACATAGTTGTCAGCATTATGCCATCGGCAGATGCCATCAGTTCATGTATAACCAAAGTATGCTAATTATTATCATCTTCAATCTAGACTCAGCATTATTTGAAAAATAGGTGCCATCATGCAACGGGCGTTAAACACAAACCGTAATCAGCATCAGCATAAACACACGTTAAAAAAAAGTAAAACATTCTCCACAATCTCGAGCAGAAGAGACGTGAATTTTCAGCAACATTCAAAAATAAGGTAGTGAAGTTGGAAGGTAGAGCTAGAAATTGGCAGCAGTTGGTCAAAAGTAAAGTTGTTCTGTTCAAAACATCTTTTTAGAAAACCGATTTATGCAAAACATAGCTGTCAGAACCTAAGCCATACCTTTAGTGAGGGGTTAATGCATTATCCTTAAGTCCAGATAGATGTTGCATCAGAGGACACCACGCTTTCTGTTTTAGTTTTTTTTTTACTTTAAAGCTGAGCGCAGCACCTACTACAGGGACACCGCGCTCTCTGATTCAGCTTTTTTTTAAACTTTAATGCTAAGTGCGGCACCCACTTCAGTGACACCGCGCTCTCTGTTTCAGCTTTCCCTAATGTGCTGCAAGGCCAATGAAAAACAAGCATTTGCAATGCAATAGGTCTCACATTTTCTAAACTTTGACCTATTGGTATTGTAAATGACAATACCTTTTATTATTGCTGTTTTTTTAAACAAATAAATAAAAGGCATTGTCATTTACAATGCCAATAGCTCAAAATCTCGCAATTGCGAGACCTATTGCATTGCAATGCAATAGGTCTCGCATTTACGCGAGTTTGAGCTATTGACATTGCGAATGACAATGCCTCTTATTTTTGTTTTCGTTTTTGAAACATAAATATAAGGCATTGTCATTTACAATACCAATAGCTTAAACTCGCGTAAATGCGAGACCTATTGCATTGCAAATGCTTGTTTAATACTGGCACTATTACTGAATGGTGCCAGGTCTCTGGTAGAGGGCCGTGGATGGCTTCATTCACATGGAGGGAATAACAGGTCCCCATAGTTCCACTAGTGACTTCAGCAGGTCCCCAGGTAGCCAATTGGCTGATGGGGCCCTGACCAAGGGTAAGGATAGAATAGCATTTCTCACTTCATCCCAGTGTATTAGCAACCTATCAACCTCTTGAGTAATCAAATTTGATAGCTCAGTACACTCACAATCATATAGGGCTGAGAAATGATTCAACCAGGCCTGGGCTAGCACTATTGCTGCCAGATCTGGTAGCTATTCTGTATTAAAAAAAGGGTGATTTACAGCCCTCCAAATCATAGTGCTGTCCCTCAGGTTGGTAGCTTTCCAGGGTCTTTAGCAGACACTTACTATTCCTACCCCTGCACCTTTAAAAGTTGGTATGCCGTCTACCCGATCTTATTTACTTTTGCTAAGCAGGTTGACCTGGTTATGGTCTAAAACCAAGTTGTTCATCAAGTCTCCCTGCACAGTGTGTTTCATATGGACTTGATTGTCTTTGACCCCCTCATGTTCCAGAGAATCATACAAAAACAGTCCCTGCAGGTGTGAAGATTAAAGTCCCCAATTATCATTAATGCGGTATATTGTGAAGGGTGTGAGATTAAAAAAGCATTTAAAAGCTTGCTAAGGTCCACCACGATGTCATTAGTCTCTCTCCCATGAATAGCATTGTAAACATTAATACATAGGATGCTAAAGTTATTTTCAAAAGACAAAAGTACACAGAGGAAAAAGAGAGAATTAGTGGGAACCACTTCATATTTACATTCCAAATCTAGTACGATAAAAGTAACTAGACCCCCTCTAGCTCTCCTGCTCAAAGATGGGGTGCCCTTAATAGTAAAGGAGGTATAACCATCTAAATATATGTTCCCCTCCTTGTCCCACATCTCCTGGAGACAAATGATGTCTTGTGAATTAAGCATCTTAATCCATTCTGTGTCTCTAAATGTCCCTTGCACGCTTGCAATATTCCACTTTAGTACTTTAAGCTCCCTAGACGGGGTGCTAACTCTCGCGGGAGCAATATAGCCAACTTTACTGCCCAGTCAATCTTGATTGTTAAGCCCATTCAATAGTTTGTACAGATTACTTATGGCTATGGCGGGCCTCTGCATTTGAGGAGTGTTACAAACATGGTCCTGTTTATGATCTGTAGGGGTGTTCCCCTCCCACCCCGCGAGGCCTTGTAAAAGAAACCCAGTGGGAGTGCTATGATGCTGCTGGGGGTGACTGGGTTGGTCATAAGATTGTTCAAAATGCAGCCCACCCTGTAGGCATTGCAGATATTAACCACAATGCAGTCCCCTTCGCAAGTTTTTGGAGCATTCCCAATCAACCCACTTTTCTCACCATTATGATCTCAAATATCGATTGACTGAAAATATTTGGTAACCTGCCGCCAACCAGTAAACCACCTTATTTTTAAGTTGCTGGTAAATTTCTGGCCAAAACTAAGATATTCAGGGTACATGCCGGGGGGGAGTTAGATAGTGACATCACAGGGGATAGGGTCTGGGAGAGACCTTGATTGAACATGCAGGACACTCCTTGAACTATCTACTTCTCAATTTGGGGTGTGCGTACCTGCCAAAGACCTATCCTCTACCACCCCATTTGTGGCCTCCTTACATGATAAATGGGCCACCTGGGCTGGAAAGGGGGAGTGAGTAGAGATTGTTATTGCTTCTGCCAGATATCCTCGTCTACCAACCAAGATGTAAAGTTGGTGGTTGGGAAAACCTCTCAAAACCAGCTATTGTGGAGGATGTATTATGGTCTGGGAGGGGGATTCCTGGCATGGATGCCCTCTTCAAGCTGTTTTCCGACTGCTCCTTTAAGGAACCCAGCTTTTTCCCTAATGTTCCCGCCATTTCCTCCAACTTAGTAATTACTGAGTTGAGAGCATCAAAAGCAGTTAAAATTTTGGTTTCCATTTTTAAAAGATATTCCTGTACCATGATGCTCTCCGATGTGATTGTCGGTTGCCCACTTCTGGGATCTCTAGTAATTTTAATTCCTATTTGTGAGTCATGAGATAATGTTCCCTTTTTATTTTTGGACCTAGCCTCACCTCCCTCCCCAACACCTCTGATTTGTTTTTAGGGTTGCACCCTGCCTTTATGACTGGGAAGGGGTACTTATAACTTGTACATTCTGTAGCTCTGGTTAGAACTAGGCATGCAAAAATGCCTGTGGGTTATCACTCGAGTGGTTACAGGACCTCTTGGGGAAGTATCCAGTGGCGGCTCCTCCGCTAAGGTGGAGGAGCGTCACCCCACTGAGCAGGCCAACAAGAAAAAAATAAAACGATAACTCATTGTTATTATCATTTTATTTTCCGTCCTTGCTCAGCTGGGTAGGGTCGGAGTTTGGCTTCTGCTCATAGCGTAGGGCAGGAGTGATTTGCCCACTCCAAGTGCGCAAGACGCTTTGGCCGGCCGTCTCAAGCCGGACAAACCATCATGCGCACTTTGCATGTTCTGCACCAGGCTGCATTACAGCCTGGGTGCAGAGCAGGCCCAGCCTCCCATTCCCTGGCTGAGAGCTGGACCATGGTGCTCAGACCAATCACAACGCTGCATTGCAGTGTTGTGATTGGTTATGGGGAGCCCGGTGCTTCCTGCCCTGCAAACGGGCAAAGAGGAACGAGAGGTGGCGCCCCCCCACCGCTGTTAAATACCAGCCACCTCTGGAAGTATCCCTTGCTACTGAAGTTTAATCTATCTCTTGGTGTGACTGCATACGTTGTTCTTCTACGCTAGAGATCTCTTCAGTAAGTGCACCCACCGCATTATTTAAAAAGGACAGAATTGTATTACTCGTTCTGGGTCGCATGTCGACCATGTTGAGGACTTGCACTTTTCTCTTCCCCATTATGCCAGATAGCGAGAACCACTGAATTTGAGCGGGCCCAACAATACTCGGGACAACAGGACCCTGGGATCAGAGTGAGCCAAAAAACACACTATGAAGAATACCATTATCAACAAACAGTCCCTGCTTTTGTAGATCCCAGAAGAGACAACCCAACCAGGTACAGATCTTCAAATTTATGGGGCTGATGAAGGCACAGTAGATATATCATATGTCCTTTTTGCCAGCAACAGGGATTCTCTGAGTTCCTGGACCCAGCTCTGCTACACGCAGTTAACACTGTTCAATTTTCAATGTCAATGGAAAAGGAAGAATCATCTCTAGGCGAACACCAAAAAGGGATGGACCAGCGCAGCCTCCTCTGAGCTAACACTGGCGCTATGAGCAACAAAGCTCCACCCTGCTCAGGTGCTGCCAGTTTGGAGGTGCCTCTAAGCCCGAAGACTGTGGGGGCAGTTAGACCCCCACCGTAGAAAAAGGGCATCCCACCTCTACAGGTGTGCAAGCACACAAAGAATCAATGCGGGCAAGGGGCAGGCTCGGTAAATGCTGGGGGACGAAAACCTGCCCCAACAAGTGTGCAAACACGAAGAGAATCAGTACAGGCAAAGAGCAGGCTTGGTTAATGCTAGGGGAAGACAACTTGCCCCAACAAATGTAGAAACATGCAAAGAGTCGATGCTGGGGTACAAAATTCCACCCCAGCAAGTGTGTACACATACAGAAAATTAGTGCAAGTATGGAGCAGGATACCGGAGCATTCGGAAATAGCTATAGTACCTGAATGATATGAAGCAGTCCTGTCGATCTCAACAGGAAAACCAGACAACTGCCAGTCACAGAGTCAGGGTGGGAGGCCCTGCCCTGGCTCTTCCTGGCACTGACGGGTGCAGGACGGGCCTGTGCCACACGCGCCCTGCACCGCAGGAGTGAGTATAGTGCTAAAAAGCATGGCAGCATGGGAAGGTAGCAGGCGGCCCCTCCTCCAGGCACTAAGTTTTGTGGGACTTCGAGTCCCCGTGCAGCCACAGTCTCCAGAAAAGCGTCCTGTGCCGCGAGAGTGAGCAGAGCCCTAAATAGCATGGGGCACGGGAGGGTAGCAGGTGCCCCCTCCTCCAGGCACGGAGTTTTGTGGGAATTCAAGTAAGTGGCAGCCACCATATACAAAGAGAGGAGGGGCATGGGCATGGGGCGTGGGTGGGAGAGTGAGCGCGGGGGTCCTTGGTGGAGTGTTTAAAATAATATTTTTTTTAAAAGTTAAGCTTACCTGCTGCCGGCCGCCTCCCGCTCACACTTCGGTGCTAAGACTTCCTTGTCCCAGCAAAACACAGGGGGATTGGCCTGAGCAGGCTAGAAAGACGCCCTGCTCAGACCAGGGAGTCTGTGGGGTCTCTCAGGCCCGGCTGCTCAACGCAGCTGGGCTGGAGAAACCTAAGTGCGCATGTGAGTTTTGGCCGGCCTGAAACGGCCGGCCAAACACACATGAGCACTTAGGGAGTGCACCTAGCACTCCTCCTCCCCCTCCAATGCCACATCCCGCCCCTCCCTGTACATGTTGGCAGAGCCAGTGGCTTAAAAATAAAATGATATTGAAATATCGTTTTATTTTTTTCCTGTTGGCTCTGAGCCAGTGGGGTGACGGTCCTCCGCCATTTTGGAGAGGCCGCCCCTGCTTCAAGTCCCTGTGCGGTCAGTCTCCAGGAAAGCATCCTTGTTATTCATTTTTGTCCCTCAATTGGATTCTTCTAGTTTCTCCTAGTCCTGTTAAAATCTTTGTTCAGGTTTGTTTAGTGCCTGTTTTTTTTATGTCTAAAGGATGACAAAGGGATTTTTCCTCACAGTGATCCCATTGAGGAGACGCCTTTCTCTTTCATGCTTAAATCTTCTTGTGAAGTGGGCAAAGCCTGCTGGATGGCGTCTCCCTTTCCTTGTGCAACCAAAGCACCGGAAACTGGAGTTACCGTATAGCGCTTGACAGTTTTTGGGTATTTAGGAGAAGCGATTGGTATACTTACTAGTATTTTTCTTTATCGTTTAACTCCAGTGGAAGGGTTTTTGCGGGTTTGACATGAATTAAGCATTGCATTATTACTTAAAGTGTGTAAGCCTTGAGTTTTTAGGCAAACGTACATTATTATCTTATATATATTGTGTAAGAACCATATATTATATTATCTATTATAACTTATATTATTCAATATATGGTTAATGGAAAGATCAGAACTTTACTGCGGCATCCAAAAATGCACTTCACAAGGAGAAGGTTGTAACTAAGGCATTCTTGTGAGATATCCTTCCAGAATAGATATTGCATGCAGCAACATGAAAATTACTGGGCATGTTTTGCATTATTTTGGTCTTTAATCAAATGTATGTGACGATTCCTAGGTGGAATAGTCCCCTCCTATGAATATTTAATTGAAGAAGTGGGTGGAATTTGCCTCCCCTGTGCTCTCCTCTCTTAGATAGGTGTAACGATTACTATTATATCTAAGAGGTTATAAAAATGAAGATGGTCCCATGGCAGAAAGGAAAACTAACTTACATGAAATAGTAGTAATAAAATGCCCTTCTTCCTCATAGTCACCCCACCATCCTCACCTCTGTGTTGGATGCCAGCTAATGATTTGGTTGTGGGGGTAATCTGTTTCCTTTGAAATTTGGATTGAAATGGTCTCTGAGCCAGTGGTGTTTTGAGGTATCTATGCAGAGTGTTCGATCTGTAGGTTGCTAAATCTCTAGGTTGTTGTAATAAAGGGATCTGCTTGATGAAAAGCTTATATCACCCAACCTTTATTGGAGAGAATGTATGAGCTCATGAATTGGTGGAGGGTGCTCATGCTCATGGTGAAGAACTAGCGTTAACAGGTATATCATATTTCCATCTTACTTGCAATATCTGGTGTGCTGAATACTTTACACCTATAATCTTCTGCAAAATATAAATGTATCTTTTTCAGTTACTATATGCATATGCCAACAGCACTAATCAATAATGTTTCTAAATGCTTTGCTAACCTAATATGGTGGATAGTCACACCAAAATGAAAAATTGATTAGGAACACACGTGGACTTAATTCATATAAAGGATATAAGTGTATCATTTGGTGATCAGTAAAAACACTGAACTCAACAAATCAGAGTGTAAAAGAATGTATACTACTGCTGCTACAGCTATCTATCCTAAACTATGCTGATATTAAATCATCTACCAAGTCTAGTGTTTTTAAGGTTCTACTAGGTTTATCAAAACATAAAGTGATGATAAAAATGTTGCTATTATTCTTTAAAGCGCATTGAAGAATTTAACAACCTTGCCAAGGAAATCATGAATCTGGATTCTCGTGCGCATTTCAAGATGGTGCGTTTGGATTGCGATGATCTGAAACAGGGTTTGGCTAATAAAGCCAAAGGCTTTGCAAATACACTGATTGAAAACCTGGTTTCAAAACTCAGGGCTGAAAATGAAAAGTAAGTACTAATTTTGTTCTCTTAAATGCTTGTTGGTCATGGGTATTCTTTGTGTGTCTTCCCTGTTTCATGCATGTAGAATCTAGGTAGCATAACAGCAATGCAGTAGTGGCTTAATTAGTTTTCTACCTATAGACCTGATTCCCCCAAAAGCTTTGTGTTCTGTATTACACTTATGGTAGGATTTAGGTAAGAATTTCTCAAGCCTTATTCACAGATCGGCTATTGAGAAATGTGCTAATGCCCAACACATACTTGCCGGCCAGAATGGTGGATATTCTGCTTAAAGTAAAGTTAGTGTTAGGGATGAGAACATGACTGAGCCTATGGAGGGTGCACAAGGTCAATTTTGAGAATCCGGCGAACATCTACCATATTAGTAGGTGTTTGCACTGGCTAGTCACACCAAAATTGTGCACCTAACATTATTGGTAAGACATACTAGAATAGGTGATTACCTTTATCATCACAATGGGGTGTACAATTCTTACACTCTGCACCATTTTTGAATGTGGCCAAAGCAAAGGTGATCTTGCACGTGAGATGTAAAAAAACATAAACAGACAAAACAAAATAATTTGTGTTGTGGGTTCCCATCTTTAGAATTTCCTGACCTATATCTTTCACCACATTCTTTGAGAGACATCAATAGGGTTTCTTTTCCCAACAACTTGAGAGCTGTACAAAATGGCTTTCATGTGAGAAGTTTGCACTGTAAAATCAATTAAATAAGTAAACGGGGTAAGGGAAAAATGCATTTGCACTTTAGCCCTTCCCCCCAACTGAGGATTGCATCATCTGAAAAGCCACTGAAATATGGTGTGAAGCGAAATCTATGTTTCCAAGTGTGAGGAAAGGAATTTTCATGAATACATAAAAAAAGTAACATTAGGTCAATCATAGGCATTAACATATAACTTTAAATATTACCCATTTTTGCTTCAACACCCTCCGCATCCTCCGAAAGACCTTCAAATGGATCCCCCCCGAGTCAAGGAAAATGGTCACCCACGCACTCATAACAAGCAGACTGGACTACGGAAATGCCCTCTACGCCGGCATCAACAGGTCCCTACTCCGCAAGCTCCAGATGATACAGAACACATCAACCAACATCTACGGAACCTCCACTGGCTCCACTGGCTCCCCATCGAGAAAAGAGTCACGTTCAAGATACTCACCCACGCCTACAAATGCCTACATAACACAGGACCCGAATACCTCAACGAGAGAATCACCTTCCACGCACCCAACAGAAACCTCCGCTCTGCCAGAAGTGGATGCAGTGGTGGTCCGTCCAGAGAGGTTCCGTGGTGTGACTGAATCGAATGTTGTTTCCTCCGGCGAAGATGGGGTCGAGAGTGTGTCCACCGTGTGGGTGGGGGTGGAGATGAGTTGCTTGAGTCCAATGTTGGCGAGGTTCTCTAGGAAGGCGGTGGAGTTGGGGTCGATGAGTTTGTCAAGGTGGAAATTCAGGTCTCCGAGCAGTACGTTGTCCATGGGGGCGAGGGCGTGGGGCACGATGTATTCTGCGATGGTGTTGGTGAACGGGTAGCAGGGTCCGGGTGGTCTGTAGATGAGTGTTCCACAGAGTGTCGTTCTGGGGTTGGGCTGGATCTGGAAATGGATGTGCTCCATGGGGGGTGGTGGGTGAGGCGTCGTTCGAGATGGAGGTTATCAGTCCGAGGGAGCTTTTGTGGACGATGGCGAGGCCTCCTCGGGGCAGCCGGGGCGGTCGCGATGTCAGGAGCAGAGCTGGCGTTTGTCCAGGTCTTGTCGTGTAGTTCCTATATTACCTATACAGGATCTGCGCGTTCGGATAACATAAACTGTGGGATTGGTGGTGGATGGATTCCGTGCACCCCCACCAGATGTCTGTATTAGCTAGCTCACAGTGCCACTAGAGTCTCCTCTTATCGGGGAGAGAATAGTTCTTGGCAACCTCAGAACAGGACAACCCTGATCCCTCAGGATCGTGGAAACAATATACTACCTTTCGCTCAGTCACTCGTGCTCACTTAATTTGTCTCAGAGAGATACACAGAATAAACAGGCTGGGCGTTTCAATAAGTATTTATTGAACAGTTGTTATTCTAGTGTAGAATATATGAGCTGCAACAACCGTTAGACAGTAGCAGAGATATATGATTAGCAATACTACGAAAGTAAAGGGATGGTATAGTTCTACCATTTTGCATACATCATGAATATATACACGTACATAAAACACATGATAAAAGTGCGTACTCCTATGATGTCTCCCTAACTAGATGTAACTAAATGTACCTAGCATCTATGTAGGTGTTATGCCAAGAATCCCTCTAGGATCTAGTCCACCCCATTACCTGAAAGTTAGAGAATGTGGGACCCCGTCCTGGTCTCGAGTTGGACACCCCGCGAGGGATGTTAGACCACTGCGAGCTGGAGCGTCTGCATGCAGGAACCTCAGCGTCTCTGGTCAGTGTGTCAGCCGGGAAGTCACGGACTCCTCTATCTTCCTAAGCAAGATGTGTTGTATATATACCCATAGGTCTCCCCAGGGGTCCTACCTTGCTGTGTTACTGTGTCGGCCTAAAGGATGATGTTGGGCCTGAACTTTATACAGAGATATTATACAGAAGATGGTAATCCTACTGTTAGTCCTGCTGTGCTTCCAAGAAGCCTCATGCATAATGTATGAGAATCGAACCAGGGAAAAACCAGCGTTCTGAATGCAGTGTCATATCTAGGTAAAAGGTCAATGCCTAAGAACCGTTATGTATGTAATGTAGGGAAGGATGTAGGTGAAAGGTTGCGATGTTACCTGCGCCTATATAGGGTACCTATATGAAATATAACACCCACTCCTCTTCCGAATGGACGACATATGTAACCTATTACTGTACTACTAACATTACTAGATAGCGGTACGCACAAAGTTTATACAAACATTTCTTTAGCTAAAATGTTAAAAAATTCTAAAAAATTCTAAAAACTTTAAAAATGTAAAAAGAAAATGTTTCTAGCTCTAAAAGTGTCCGTGATTATAGTTCGGACTACTACAAGCATTAAAAAAGCCATGTATGCCCAAAAAATGAAAGGAATGTCAATATAGTTTCATAGTTCCAAATTTCAGCTTGTTTAGAAAAGGGCAAATTTTTCCCAGCACACGGCGAGCCAAATGAGTTCAAATGTTTGTGTCCTGGCTGGTAGACGCAACATTTTCGTTGCTTGCTTCCGCAGTAGACGGCCCCTGTAGCACCTCGCAGAGCACGTCAATTGAGCACAGATGTTCCACGCTGTCCGCAGCCGGTGCTGGGGCAGCCTGTGCGCCGTCCAAAGCCTGGGTGTCAGAGGAGGAGCCGGTGTTCAGACCAACAGGTGCAGTTACTACCCGTGGTGGCTCAAGGAATGCCGCCATCAACATTGGAATACGCTGAGGACACTGCAGAACATGGGCCATTATCGGGTCCAGTAAAGCATTCACGTTCGGTGGCGCACATGATGGTAGTGTGAAACAAAGGTCTAACACGCATTCTTCTCCGCAAAACAGGCATCGGAGGACAGGTAAGATGCAGTCTATCCAGACCGGTCGAAATGACAAGAACCAAGATTCACTTAGTTCTCTTAGGCAAGGAGTGCCTAGAAGTTGTACCATGCGGTCTCGGTATTTACGCTCCAGGAGAGTTCTTTCCATCGCCTTGGTGACTGGGACGTCCATTGCGTAGCAAATAGAAAACAATCAGGATACCTGCTATTAGAAACAGGATCAGCGGAAGTCCTCCAAAGATGCTTCCGAATATGGAGTGTATGAAGTTTGGTATAACTCCAAGTACCGTCTGAAAGGTGCTCAGAAGTCCAGAACCTATGGTCTTAAATAGGTGGACAATGCCTTTCATATCAGACATGTTAAAGATACTTTTTACCATTTCTGCGAAATGGAAAGGGCAGTTTGTATGAATGAGCGCCTGTATCTCTGCCGAAGACCTTACGATCTGGAGATCAAAAGTCTCTGGAGCGGAGGTTAAGGGCACAGACCTGTAGGAGCATGGCTTTCATTCTGCTTAGAGTATCAAACCATATTAAGGAAACATTCAGTGAAGGCCATAACGGCGCCTCCCTGACTGTATGTGTCGGTGGAAACAATACGTGCATACAACAAGTAACCCTGGAGCTCACGGTTACCAGATATGCGATGCCCGGCAGCATGCCACAGCAGTCTTGACTGTTCAGCATCAAGTAACTCCCATTTGAAAGTAGCCTGAATGCTGGAGTAATCACTGCAGCTGGGGCATCCTTCAAATGACAGGACAGGTTTGCTACAGAACCATTACAAGCTCCATGCAACATTATATCCTGGCATATGAGTGATCCACTTAAAGCATTCTCGCAGTTTGTACCGCTCAGAAACACTTCTTGATCCCCACTCCGGCATCGAAATTTGTATGGTAATTCCCAAGATTCCTTAATGTATTACTTACCCATTTCTTCATATCTGCCTGCCTGCTTTTGTTCAAGGCAATATTGAAACTGAAAAGTAGTGACCGGTAGAGTTATGTGGCCATGGATTAGCCATTCTGTAGACGGTGATTCTGCCACTGTGAATGGTAATCTATCCAGTTTTTGCGATACGCAGCATTGTATATTTTGCTCCCCTTTGTGCCATTTCTATCTGTTTATCTGTTAGATTGTATTCAGAAAACAGAGAGGTGCTGTTGATAAAACACCAAGGCACGTAGCCTGCACGCAAAGATTGCAGAATCCAGCTTAACAACATAATAGAACGTGACTGCGATTGCCCGTGTTGTAATATGGCCAAATCTTGTTCTAGTATGTCTATCGCAGAAGATACAATGTTGCCTAAGGAATATATCCTGGAGGTCAATGTGGTTAACCCATTGTCTACCACTGCTAGAGATTTTTCTAGATTTATACGGTCTATTTCCCGTAACCTTTCTGCGGCCTCTTGTTGGGATATTTTCCAAATTTCATTGTAGACAGCATAATAGAAACGTTTCTGACGTGGCTTCCTGGGACCCATTAGAAAATCCCTAAGATCCACATCCTGTGACACTAAGGATAAGTGTTGTTTCACCTGTGTGAGTGTTGAGGTTTTTAGCCAATCAAGGCTCAACTTCCCAACACTGTAGGATGTCACAACCCCTGGATGTTGTCTTTGTACATAATGTGGATCTGGCCTATGGATGCTAAACCCTTCTGTTTTACCCATGAATCTTGCCTGACAACTATTAGTGTCTGTGGGCCAAATCAACCATTTTTTCCAATTGGGGTCTGATCTGTTGTATAGTATGAGGTCATCTATTGTAATTTCTTCCTGTGATGTTATGTTGCCCTCGGTGTGTGATGGAGTTGGCAACCGAGGCGTGTTCAAGTCTTTGCTCTTAGCTAGTCCAAGGCAAGACGTCTGTTGCACTGTCTCGTTCAAAAACATGATGTGCTGAGGGATGAGGCATGCTCTAAACAAAGCTTCTGTGCCCTGTACTTGCCATTCCCTAGTACCCCAGACTGATTTTAGGTCTATGGTGTCTTTCCACAAGTCGAAACCTTGTTCGGACAACTGGGCAATAAAGGAAGCAGAGTAAATCTGTTTGGTGTTTGTCAACATATTTTTCTGTGCTGATGTTGGTGCAACCTTATAATAGTATGAGGCTGGATCAGACATATTAAACCCTGATAAAAATGGAAATTTCTGTGTAAATGTTTTTGAACTGCCTTTCGGCGGTGTTGGACAATGTTCCCACTGGTGGTATGTGAACACATTTCTAGGATTAGCAGATTTATGCAAAAAGTGATGACCATAATGTTGATAACAATACATAGCTTCAAAATCTGACGTGTCTTCCAATGTTTCACTATTAGAAAACGCAGCAGATTTTTCCAAATCAGATAACATGTTATTAATAGTTTCAAAATCCTAATCATCGGAAAATGTACTTGAGGTAATGATATCACTCAATGATATTTTAAATAAATGAGGAATTCTTAAAATTTCAGTCGGACCAAATATATCGAAATCCACCTTGTCCCACACTATACCATCAGGTATGGGAACTGCTGTAATGTTCACTGATGACAAGTCTCTTTGTTCTCGATGAGATGATTGATGTGGTTTTAAAAGTAAGTTCACCATTTAGGGCTGCAGAGCTTTGTCGAATGTATTTCCCATTAATAAGCATACTAAAAACTATTACCAAGCCTACCCTGAAAAGACAGAAAAGTATCCTGGTGATTATCCATAGTTCTACCCAGGGTGACACCAGGTAAGTCTTTTTAAGAAAGTGCATAAAGTCTGTAACTTGCTGTTTACGTGATTTTTTGGCTGGGGTCGTTTCCGGTTCGCTTGGATCCCAAAAAAACGTATCAAAGTTTATGAAGTAGCCAGAAGCAGTTCGATCAATTGTTGGTATTGCATCAGGATTTGTTGAAATCGTACTTTGCTCTTGTCGAGGCACGTTGACGTAGACATCTGTCTTTGGTCGAATAGCGAGTTGTTTTTGATTTTGAAGTTGAGCTTCAGGTTCAAGGGGAACGAGTTCCATAGCATTGTTGCTTAGTCCTTCATTCCGTGTAGGAGGCTCTTCGAACGTGATGAGTCTTTCCGTTTGAACTTCTTGGATTGTAGCAAGAGGAGGGTGTCTGCTACTTTGGAGTCCACGTGGCCTACTGCTTAGCATCGGCCACATAGTGTGGTTTCATTAGGTCAATTGAGACAAATGTAGCCCTCAGATGCAAATCCCAAAATTATGGTATTCACTCTGTTCAAGTGTTCCTCTAGGTCATCGTCCGTTAGATCAATATCATCCACATAGGACAATGCCTCTTCATCAAATTTTTGAAGTAACTCAGTTACTCTGGCCGAAAACAACCCCGGGCTGTTCTTATACCCCTGGGGGAGTCGACAAAATTGACGCTGGGTCCCTAGCGCTGAGAAGGCTGTTAGTTGCCTGCTTTCAGGCGCTATATTTTGGCAGAAAAATCCATTTGAGATATCAAGTGTTGTTTTATATTTTTTCCGCACAATGTTATTCATTAATGCGGCACTGTGTGCATTTTGGACTGCAAATGTCTTAGTGCAAGTGTTTAAATGTCTGTAATCTAAAACTAGACGATCTGAATTGTCAGGTTTCATGACAGGAAACAAAGGATTGTTCATTGGTGAGGTGCAAGTTTCAATCACCCTTTGGTATTCAAGTTGATCTAAGATCTCCCTGACCTGTTTTTTAGCTTCTTGCTTTATTGGATACTGCCTTTGTGCAGTTGGAGTATTTGTTAAAGGAATTATGTGGTGGGTTGAATCCTCATCCCATCCAACATGGTTTTTGTATAATGCCGGAGCTTGGGCTTCCGCCCACTCCTGCGCATATGTATGTTGTAAGTGCCTGGGAATATGTTCTGAGAAGGCCGGAAGAATTACTGTTTCTCCTTTAGTGCAATCCATGACGAATGCTGGCGGCCAATCTTGTTCAGCTAATAAAATATCATAGCCAAACATCAGGTTCTCCCAAAAGAGACCTCTCACTGTTCTACATTTGTCCCCCTCCATTTGGAGCGTTATTTCATATACTTTATGTGGGACGCTTACCCTAGTATCTGGTGTTTCCACAGTGATGTAATCATTCAAGTCCGTTGTCACCAGAAATTCCTTCAGGTTCTGGCGAGCTATTGTTACTTCTGCCGCACTGTCTAGCATCGTCAGAGCCCGTTCCCCGTTCAGTAGTCGAGTCCTCAGAATTCTGGGCATGTCTGATCTTTAGACCTGCAACTTTCTTCTTTTTGAACTGTGGCTTTTGCTTTGGTTTCTCTTCTTTTTTAGAAGTGTAATCTTGAGCGTGCTGCTTGTCTCTTGACTTTGTATGCTCTTCTTGCCTTTCTGACTGTCCTTCCCTCTCGGAGTTTTTCGATGAACCCTGAAAGGAATGAGAGGAACGTGTATCAGTATCCTGATACCTGTCAGGTTTCCTAATATTTTCCCTATTCCTAAGGTTGTACCTCTTTTCGGAGGGCTCCTGTGGAGGAGATCTACCTCAGGATTGAGATCTATTTCCTTTAAAGTTTTTTTTATTTTTTTTATTGTCCCACTTCTTCTTAGTCCCAGCAGGTGTCTGCTTGGAAGTGTCCTTTTCAGGACTGCCCATCAGTTGTGGTTTTAAAGCTTTCCCACCCAAACTGTCTCTGCCTAATTCTGCATACGCAGTTTCAATTATTTTTGGTAGTTTGTGTTCCTGTTCTAAAGGATTGAACTCCCTCAGGCGTTGGATGGACACTGAAGCTGCTTCCCCCTTAATGTTAGCTAGTATTATGGCTGATACCTGGGCATAGTTACCTAGTAACTTCATCCCTAAGTTTAGGGCAGGTTCTGCTCCGTACTCATTTTGTATTTGTCTCAATACGTCTGGTACTACTGCTAATGACGGGATACCATGAGTTCTGGTATATATGGCAGCAAAGACTGTACCCCAAGTGATACAATCCTCTAATTGTGGTGTTATCCCCATGGGCAAGCAGATTGTTAGCATTATGTGTTTTTCATACAGGGTAGTATTCGGGAATACTGCCTCTAGCTGCGTTATTTTCTGAGCTTCCCAGAATGGTATTTGTTCACGTTTTGTGGGCATTTTACCCATCACTGCGTGTAATGTTTGTGGTGTAATTTTAGTTGCTGTACCCTGAATTTGAGTTCCATTTGTTGCAACTATTGCTGGTTGGACTGTGAGTGTCCTCATGACGAATTGCGTCAAGTTCCTATAGATTTTAATTAAATCTTTATGTTGTATGAGTAAGTCTCCTGGTGGCATTGTTTCAATGTCAGGATGTGGTGTGTAGGCCGATAATATTGGTCATGTTTCCCCATCTCTTCCGAGCAGGCCGAGTCTTACTCTTCTTCTCATGTGGGGTAGGGCGCCTTTAAACCAGTATAAGTGTTCCTGGTATGTGAGCGGAACCTCAGTGTCTTCAAACGGACAATATTCCGCTGGTGCATCTCCTTCTGTGTAGGAGTAAAATGTTTTTGTTCTTGCATTTGCTGCTGGGAATGTAACCTACGAATAAAATACCTCTGTTTCGTTTGATTCGTGTGCCTCAATCACGAAAGCTACTATGCCACCCCTAGCTGATAAACCATGTGCAAGTACTTTCAGGGTGACTGTGTTTCTAAAGTTTGGTGCAATTTGTATTGCGTCTGCATCGTCCTTGTCTGTGAGGGGCAGATTTTGTTGCAGTGGGTCTAATTCTTCGTTATCTTTGTCCTCAGTCATTTTTGTAAAGAAGAAGTTTTCCAAGGGAACTAAGATAAGGTGTTTTTGCACAATTTAGGAACAATGTGTCCTTCAAGCTTGATTAACCAACAGCCAATAAATAGGATTTCTCGCCTACTCAGCTGTGGCGGAATTTGTGCCCACCCACTCCAGACGTCTCTGGTGTTTTGTGAGTAGGGGTCTCTGAGAATAGCACGACTGAACTACTCAGATTCTACTGTTAAATAAGTACCCAACCAACGTTGGGCGCCATGTCGTGTAGTTCCTATATTACCTATACAGGATCTGCGCGTTCGGATAACATAAACTGTGGGATTGGTGGCGGACGGATTCCGTGCACCCCCACCGGATACGTTAGCCTGTCTGTATTAGCTAGCTCACAGTGCCACTAGAGTCTCCTCTTATCGGCGAGAGAATAGTTCTTGGCAACCTCAGAACATGACAACCCTGATCCCTCGGGATCGTGGAAACAATATACTACCTTTCGCTCAGTCACTCGTGCTCACTTAATTTGTCTCAGAGAGATACACAGAATAAACAGGCTGGGCGTTTCAAGAAGTATTTATTGAACAGTTGTTATTCTAGTGTAGAATATATGAGCTGCAACAACCGTTAGACAGTAGCAGAGACATATGATTAGCAATACTACGAAAGTAAAGGGATGGTATAGTTCTACCATTTTGCATACATCATGAATATATACATGTACATAAAACACAAGATAAAAGTGCGTACTCCCGCGAGGGATGTTAGACCACTGCTAGCTGGAGCGTCTGCATGCAGGAACCTCAGCGTCTCTGGTCAGTGAGTAAGCCGGGAAGTCACGGTCTCCTCTTTCTTCCTAAGCAAGATGTGTTGTATATGTACCCATAGGTCTCCCCAGGGGTCCTACCTTGCTGTGTTACTGTGTCGGCCTAAAGGATGATGTTGGGCCTGAACTTTATACAGAGATATTATACAGGAGATGGTAATCCTACTGTTAGTCCTGCTGTGCTCCAAGAAGCCTCATGCATAATGTATGAGAATAGAACCAGGGAAAAACCGGCGTTCTGAATGCAGTGTCATATCTAGGTAAAAGGTCAGTGCCTAAGAACCGTTATGTATGTAATGTAGGAAAGGATGTAGGTGAAAGGTTGTGATGTTACCTGCGCCTATATAGGGTACCTATATGGTATATAACAGTCTCTGTGAGGAAGGCAACATCGGGCGAGAGGGTGTTGAGGAGGTCCCAAACTTCTACTGCGTGTTAGTGCAGGGAGCGTACGTTGGGGAGGATGCAGCCCTGGAGTTTGGGTGTGCTGCAGACCGGTGGGTTGGCAGTAGATGTCTGGGTCCGGAGGTGGGTGAAGGTGCGGCGGCAGTGTCAGCAGGAGACCGGGCCTTGGGATTTGCTCGGTGTCGAGAGCTGGCAGTTGTTGTTGCATCCAGGGTTGAGTGCGTGCAGAGTGCTGGAGTCGTAGCGGCGGGGTGTCAGAGGACCAGGGTCCCTGGCGCTGGTCGCGGTTGGGTCACAGACGGGCGCAGACGGGCTTGCCTTTGGCACGCTCGCTGCACACAACTGCGCAGCAGCTGCCATTAAGTAGGGGTCGGGGGGAGGGAGAGCAGCAGGGAGGTGGGAACACGCAGGGGGGGAGGGGCCGCGGGGGCAGCAGCGGCGGGAAAGGCAAAAAGAAAACAGAGGAAAAATAGCAAAAGTAGGCAGAGGCAAACAGCGAAATCAGGAAAAAAGGCAAAGACAGAAAAAGGAAATAGAAAAGAGAGCAGACAGAAAAAGGCTGGCAGAGCTGACCAGCAGAAGAGCAGGCTCTCTCACTGGACCACCAGGGATGAGGCGCATAAGGTCTTATAGCACAACAAACACAGGACCACATCTAGACATATGTTGCTTTTAGGGCGTCTCACTAAGAAAAACTAAAAAGTGATGATGCAATACTTGCACCTGGTAATTTCTTGGGCCACATTCCAACCCATAGTTTGTTTTGCTCACTGTGCCGCTCCAGACGGGGACCAACCTTAAGCAGATCAGTCTTGGTCCTACTAAAACTAATAGGCAGTAGCTGCTCTGGATGGGAACAAAAACACACGAAGACTAATGTCAACTTTGTTTGGTTCCAACAGTGAGGTGCAGCTTCAGTTCTTTGTCACAGTGACCATGGGACATTAGGACTCAAGCTGCCTCTGGTAGACAAGACCAGCAAAGCAGACACTGCATTAGGGTTGCCCGTGTTTCCATGCAGAGAGGTCAAGGCCTGGCCGTTAGGGATGGGCCGTCACTTTTGGGGCGGGCAAGTTTGATTTGCATTGGGTGGTCACTGTAAAGCACAGACTAAAATGATGGGCTGTAATGCAGCACAGCAAGGTTTATTCAAACCCGCCCATCCACCCATTACTTTTTTGTACTGTAATATCAGTCTGATAAAAAAAGATTTCTGGGAAAATTTTCAAATTATGCAAGGCTTCTTCAGAGAGAGCTCCTTCAGAGTTACAAAAACATTCCACCGCAACTAATATTTCCTTCAGATTATGAAGACTTTTCTTATTTGTTGTGTAAGCTGTAGGCAAGCCGAAGATTACTACAGCTAGAGTCACGAGGGACTTTTCTACTGAATAAGACGGAACAGAAGTAAACATTCACACCTTCCAGAAAGAGGAGAGTTAACCTCTAGGAACTCTTGCCTCTTGTCCTGCTAAACCTTTTAGCATTCGGCTCCTGGAAGTTTCCAGGCAGGTCCATTGGCATACACTAATTGGATTTGCCTGAAGCCCGGGAGATATAGTAAGCTCTGGAATTTATCCCTGGCTGGCAAATGCAGTACATTCATAATGTTATGTAAGTCAAAAATTTAACAGGTATTTGAAATTAGTTTAAGATTTGATTTTTTGAAGACACTACTACAATTATGTAGTAAAAATGAAATCATTTGACACCAGCATTGATAAGGGATATGTCTATTATTAATTCTTTTGATATATGCAGACATACTACTGCAGTCATTCAGCTTGCATTGTGATCTTTTCTCAACCTTTCCTCTACTCATGCATGGCACCTCACAGGCATTCTGTTCGTCTATTGCTCACTTGCAGCATGATAGATATGTATATTATGTACACTCTCAGCTTAATGTTCTGGCTTCATTTTAGATCGGCCATTCTTTACATTTCCCGCATTTGAAGTGTCGGCCATGTCTTTACTTAGAGCTCATGGGGTTTGGATGTAGATAGCAAGTTTCACCACACAGTACCAATGATTTTCCTACATCAATGCTTTGGAGAACAACCTTTGGGCAGATCACAAACGTTTTTGCCCACCAAAGATTATAATATATGTACAAAACACAAATCTGCAATAGCAAATGATCCTGAATTACAGAATCAAGATTTGTGGGTATTAATGCCAGCAAATAGAACGTACTGCCATTAACAATCTGTAAATTGGACGGCTTTCTTACCGTTGGAATTTCAGGGTTAGACATAGTAATTTAAGTGTTCACAGCTTTGATTTGTGATGGACATTGGTAAAACATAACTTTGTGGATATTCACATATCTTTCCAGTTATTGTTTCCATCCATAGCATACTTAAATGTAATCACAAAAATGGTTGGCATGAGAGTGTAAAGGAGATGAAAGGTTGCCCTAAATAGCCCATACATATTTGGGTTTAGGAGTTTTCTCTGCAGGAGAAAACATTTCCCTGGAGGAGAAATTAAATTGTATGCATTAATGGACATTTCCAAAGTACTTACTCCTGCAAACCTGTCTCTGTGTTGACAGTACTCAAGGCAAAATCAACAGCAAAAGTTTGTATGAAAATCAATGGCTTTCATAGATTCCCTTGCCAATTCCTGGGAATTTTTGAAAAATCCAGCAAATCTGAGATATATGTGTGTTGTAGGAGAAAAGATATAAGCAGATTTTTCATTTTGAAAATTCATTTTTGTGAATCTGCCCCTTGGAGAGGAAAGAAGGCTAGGCAGAGATTACATAGAAAATTAATGTTCTAGTCCCTTTATGTCAGTGTTTATGTTTTCTTCAACAGCAACATACAAGTATTTTGTTCTTTTCCATGCCTTGGTTAACCAATGGAAGCAGTCACCATGTCGTAATTTGCATGCTGTAATTTAGAGATGCTACATGTTCGTTCTTTTCCCCTTTTCTGCAGGATCTGCAATGAATTTGAACAGATTAAGGAGCGTGCATTAAAGGTTCCTGAGACCACAGAAGATATGATTGAAATGATGGCTTTTGTGGAGCAGGCGAAATTTAAGGGAATTCAGGACCTAAATAAACAAATTGCAGTAAGTATGTCCTTTGGACACAACCTGTAGATACGGTATTCAATATAAATTCCTCTGTCATTTCATGTTAGGAGATGCTGTTTAGTGGATCACCAGATGTGGCAAAGGCAGGGCGATGTTCAACTGGAGGTTGGCAGAGAAGTTGACACATACCTTAAATATCTATTTTTAACCTGTTTGTCTCAAGTCAACAGAAACACATTCGGGATCTTCAGTCAGAAAGGAATGAATGTTTCAGACCAGACTGAAAATTACCTAAGTGTAATAGCAAAATACAATTACAGTTTCATATAGTGTTCAATTAAACATAGGGTGAATTTGCAAGATAATTTGAGGGAATGAAGATCTCGCACTTAATAATTTTATATATCTAGCTCAGGTGTATGTTGCGTTTCCAGCATTTTTGTTATATTACTCGGCAGGAGAAGGAGAATATGAGGGCGGAAACTCAAAATAGGTTGTGTTCTGATCTTATTATATCCTCATAGATCCATGGTACCCTTCCCCAACTGTTGCGTAAGGAGGTTTGTCCTGCATCCTAAGACTAGATCGTGAGTTTGGCAATCCAGATCATTTGTTTCAGGCATTGGCAACAAGAAGCCGCTCAAAGCATTAGTACGCTTTAAAACTCTTAACATAACAAGAATGATCAGACAGTCCGTAACGCTGAGGAAAAGCATGAAAGGTTATGGTAGTTAGGAGCGTAGGCAAGATCGATAGGTGTTAGAAAATAATACATAGGTAATTTAATTTATTCTGTTAATTTTTTATTTGTTCCTTCTATTGTATATGTAAACCATTGCATTGTCACCACAAAGGATGGATTGTCCAGAGGTGGAAAAAATACTCACATCTTGCCAGAAAAGATTCTAAAAGACTGTCCTACCACATTGAGACTAGTCTCTGGCATTGAACACCACAGAGTAACACACATGCACGCACGCACACAAACACACACAAACACACACTCTCTCTCTCTCTCTCTCTCTCTCTCTCTCTCTCTCTCTCTCTCTCTCTCTCTCTCTCTCTCTCTCTCTCTCTCTCTCTCTTTCTCTATATCTCTCTTTCTCTCCCTTTCCCTGCTTATAGTAACTACTATCACCTTCAGTCTGAACAAGAAACTAATTTTTAAAATGTAAAATTTGTAAACTAGCTGGGTAGTACCAGACATGCACTCATGTATGCTTGCCTGATGTCACATATTTTTTTAATATCACCCTCAGTTTTGTAGTTTTGTCTCCTGAATGGTGAAGACAGTCACCTGTTTAGAAGTTATTGTACTGCCTTTTCTTCTGATGAGGAATCATGATTTGGCTCCTTATCTTCAATGCAGATTGCCTGTGCTATCTTCCTCTGTCTGTCCTGAGTTCATGAGTTCTTAAAGTGGAAATATCACTGCCACCCAATTTGCATACTGACTCACACAGTCTCTTCATCATCTGCCTTGGTAACAACCACCTTGTAAACCTGGGCAAAATTCTGATTTTCACTTGAAATGCATATAATTTTCACAAACATGATGCATTCAATGCAAAACATGTTTGTGTATTTGTGTGAAAACTGTAGGCGAGCTAATCACTAGGGTACGAAAGTCACACGAGGTACCGTCTCAGTGTATTTTCCTTGTAGTCTCCAAAGTTGCGCAAGAAATATTGCTCGCCCAGCACATATTGCCATGGCACACATCCAATTTCACAGTTTGTGAAACTAATTTTCTGCTTCAGCCAGTCTGCATAGAGGCGAAAATTAGGCAAAAAGCTCTAGCAGGAGAAAATAAAAATTATACAAAATCTGTAATTGACACAAGATTACGCTCCATAGTAAAAATAATCTCCCAAGCCTGCTATCTATTTACCTACTGTCAAGTGTGTCCGTATCACTCCATGATACCTTAAAAATTGCATGTAGCATGTTCAACAAGGAACATTTTAGCATTCCATGGGAGTTCAGATTTATGTGTGATGTAATATTGAGGGTCTTAATGGATAGTGCATGATCATTTTGACCTAGCAAACCCACAACTAAATCTCCCAGAAAAGCTGGAGGAAATCCGCCTTTTCTCTGTGGTCACAGTCAATTTTTCTCCTTTGCTTGACCCTATATTTTGCTGGCCTTATAACTCTGTGCACTGTACCCCAGCTAACCAATAGTAAAGTGCATGTGCTACCCTTTTAACTTGTTTGAATCTGCATACTCCTAAGTGGTATATTAAACATGCCTATTTGTCCTGAGTATATGGTACAAAGTGTACCCAGGGCCTGGAAGTTAAATTCCACTAGTGGACTCCAGAACCTATTGTGCCGTCCACTACATTGGAAGTGCAAACCTGGCTTCAGGCCTACCATTTTAGCCTGACTGTAGCACTGTAAAATCTGCAATTCGGCGTGTCAAAATAAACCCTTTTGACAGGTCAAACCCTTCCTTTTAAATATTAATGTTAACCCCTTTGTAGGCCATGTAGCCTACAAGGCATTTTGCAAGGTATTTAAAAGTAGGACATGCAGAAAGTTGATGTTAGCATGTCTTTACAGTGACTAGCACCCAAAAGCACTTTTCCCTGTTGCAAGCCTAGCTGCCCAGAGTAGAAAACCAGAGTACAGATTAAAATACTAATACTGTATCTCCCTAATGGGAGCAGCCAGAGAAATAATGAAACCACTACTTTTAATAGTTATTACAAATCCAATTCAATGGCAAAGTTGGATTTTATTTACACATATTAAGGAAAAGTAACTTTTAGAAAGGTACATTTTCCCTGCCCCAGGTTCCTGGAGGCTAATTTGCATTATCTCTCTATATTCTCCCAGCCAATAATTAGTCACGAATAGGCTTGAATAGGTGTAAAATGCCTCCCCAGATGCAAACATTAGGCTGACTGAGTGGGTAGAGATGACTTCTCTGAACCTCACAGAATATGCAGGGTGAGGACTGTGGGCATCCTTTTTGACACTAAAATGTGAAATCCTGCTTTTGGGGGAAATCATGCTGGACAGGTCTGCTGGGCTCACATATAACACTTGGGGCACACTATGATATCCATTACTATTCGTGAAAGTCCTATGAAGAAAAAAAGGCTTGAGAGGGATTATATTTGCCCAAAATCCCTTTATCATTTGTTGTGCTGTTACCAGTATTGAGACTACGCCCATGCCAACCAGATTTTGTCTTCTCTACAGTCCTCAATGGAAGATTGCATTACATCTATTTTCTTTTCCTTTTGAGGCTGTAAATACATCAAGTGTGTATCTTCAGAAACTTCACTATTAACTTTCTTGTACATTGTTGAATGTTACGCTGTAGAATTATATAGTTCTAGAAAGAACGAGTGTGCACCAGGTTCTTGTTGGACTGGGAGGGGCACCCAAAGCACTACCCTCATAGTGGTGGAAGGCTGCCATCTTCACCAAGAGTTAAGCAGCACAAGCACGGTGGTGGCAGCATATCGTGTAAGTATCAGTAAGAGTGAACAGGTCTTTTTTACCCTGTGTCACTGGAGTGGGGCCTACAGGCTCACTCACCTTTTTAAAGTTCCGCTGCTGTGTGCTTAACTCATCCTTGGTCTACATCAGATTGATGTAGCGTGCCATGCACCGCAGGAGTAGTGACTGTGTTGGATGTATTTGTGCCTGGGAAGGATATAGTAGGGGGATAGAGCAGCACTGTGCAGTACATGCATGGTTAGTGCATGCACTGAGTGTATGTATGCCAGAAGGGAATACATTGCATGAGAGATGTAGTGCCGTGTAGTGCGTGCGCAATGAAAAACATGTGCTGGATGTATGTGTGCTTGAGAGAAGTACAATACATGAAGGGTGAAGTGTTGTGAAGCGCACACATGGTGAATGTCTGTGCTGGCTGTGTGTGTGTTTGCAAATAGCATACCCTGGTACAATACAGAAAGGGTACAGTACTGAACAGTGTGTACAAATTGAATGTGTGTGCTGAATGTATGTGAGTCTGTTGGCACAGAACATGGAGGTAACAGTGCTGGACAATATGTGTGCTGCGTATGTACACAGAGTGCAAGTGTGCCTGCAATGGAACATTACATGGAGGACCCTAGGTTCAATTTTGGGAAGCCTAGGCCTGCCTGGTGAAAAAATGAAGAGGAGAGTAATCCCCACAGACAAATTTGTGGATTGTTGCATTCCGGTGAGCTGGGTGGGGAACACTGGAGGAAGGGAGAAAAAGACTCCCCTTACACTTCATGAGGGTGCTCTTTGATTCAGTGGTAGATCACAGGAAGGCGCCTGGACAGAAGGAGATAGAGCTGATAAGGAAATCCTAAAGTCTAGGGCTGAGAGCCCAGCATTAACCTTTTGATGCACATATCACTGTGGCTGACATCCAAGTGTGAACTCCAGTCACTCCGATAGCCTGTGTTGTGGGTCTATCAGCTTCAGACTCTCTCCTGCCATGACAGACAGCCTTTCAAGAGAAACAAAAGTGAGAAACAAAAGTGTGCACTTCAAAAGAAGCAGAGCCCCAACACAAAACTTCAAAGACCCAGGCGCTTAATCACATTTGGCGTCTGGAAAAAGACTATAAGTAAGTGAGTTTGAGACCCCAAAATTTGTCATCTGCCAAGCAGCCAGATAAGCTGTATGAGAAGGGGAATCTCTTCAAGACTTCTGCCTGTGACCAGGACTGAGGGCCAATGCTGGGTGAGGGTGCATCACTAAGGGAAATGCGCTTGCCTGCTTTCCAAGCCCAGTGTTGCCCTGTGAGGAAGAGGAGAGGCGTTGGAGGGAGTGAGGTCCAGTGGGAACCTACCGAGAGGACTCCCTGTGCGAGGTGTGAGGGTACAGCTGTGTACCAATAGGGTCATTGCCCATGTTCAGGATTGTTTCAGCGGCCCCTGTATGCCAGGCAAGGGCCACCGTGGACTGAGACGTGCATTGAGTGTCATGCGGGGAGCACCAAGCCTATACGCCTCTTTGCAATGACCCACTATGCCATATGGGGCCACCGTTGAAGCGATTGTGTGACAAGCGCGCCAAAGTCTCATGTTTGCTTAGCGCCGACCATGTATGGCATGACGGGCAGCCGTGGTGTGGGCTACTGCACTAGAGGAGTCTTCGCTTTGTTCTTAAGTGCTGCGGCAACCCTGTATGTCAGGAGGGGCTGCCGGTACTAATGTTGCCAAGAGTTTGGGCCGTTGCCAAGAAAAAGATAGAGGCTGCGCCCTCCGATTCGAGCTCGCACATCAAGATCTGCCCCTGACCGACCTCTGAGGATTGTGGAGGACGCCGAGGTAGATGTTGCACCATTGCTGGGCTCCGATGAGGCACTGAAAGATTGAATCTACCCTCCTCCCTCCATGTAGGAAAGGCTGATTTACCATGCCTTTGCAGGTTGGGATAATCTCAGATTACTTGGGAAAGCTGCAGCGCTGCTCGGGAGAGAGCCTACACCTCCTGGGTACTGCCACATGTACTGTGAGAAGCCAGACTTTTAAGAACAGGATGAGAGCTTACGAGTGCCCGTGGTCCGGACACCTGCTGAAACACTGAACGCTGCAGGTGCGGGTAAGACTTGAATTGAGCCAGTTGGGCCCCAGGGGAATCGCTGCCGAAGATGCTGTGCCACCATAGACACTTTTAAATAACTCTTAAAGAGTCAAAGGGGAACTCTTGAGTACGGCCTACTAGTGAGCATTCTCTGCATGCGGCCGCAGTGAATGGGGAATAACCCCAACCACATTGCAAGGAAGAGGGCGGGACAGGGAATTGCCCGATAAGCACTAGAGCCTCGACCTCAATGGGGTTGTGGTGTTGCTTACAAATCTCATTATATTTTTGAACGCATAGAGATAGAAATAAAATACTTCTTTTTCATACAGAAACAAGTATTTGACTGGACACTGATTTATTGACAAGGCTGAGTGCACTTCGAGTTATGAGCCATGGTCACTAATCTATATCTACACTTCCTCCCTGAGGGAGCCCTTGACTGCTCGTCCACAGCTACCATTGAGTGTCAAGTGCAAAAGGGATACTTAGCCCAGTTGTTCAGGATCCATAGTAGGTTGGATCCCAGGACATCAGAAGTAAAAGGCCTCAACCACCACGGTTGGGCCCAGTTTTGAAAGGGGTTCTGATAGTGAGATAATGATAAGAAACAATATTTATAGTCAATAACGACCCCAGACTGTGTATGCTTGAAGCAACTTCAGTATGATATAATATGCTTAGTGGCATTTTGTAATATATTTCTCTGTCTGTAAAAATATGGTATAGTGGGTTATTTTGACTGTCATAGTGACCATAACCAGCAGATGGTAATCCTGCACGTTGTTACTGTAAGAGATTACAAATATATCCTTAATATCCCCAACCCAGCTCTGGCTCAGACCTGTTTCCCATGGCCTCTTTGTATAATTGTATTAATGCTTCCCAATCTAGTACTTGTTTTGTTCCCCGTAGACCATTCTGTTTCTATGCTTATAATGTCTCACTCTCATTTCAGACCCAACATTTCATGTCTTTCGCCCAGGTCTGAATATCCAGAGCTTTGGGTGCATTCCAAGGCACTGAGACCTTTCTCCTATGTAACACCATTGCCAGGTCAACAAATCAGTTGCTATATTTCCATTTCTTTGGTCTCAGCCTCTGACTGAGCACCGAGCAGGCACATCTCAGGTTTCAGTTCATTGGGCCTATTTATTCTTTTTCCTGTACACTCAGTGACCCCTCTCCAGTACCCTAATATATTTTGACACATCAAGGTCATATCTAAACAAAATCTGCATCTGATACAAAGCATCTTGTGAATTCAGATTTTGCTGTAAGATACGTTTTCCAAAACTACTTTGACGTGAGATAGGTTTTGTGTAGGCAGGTAAATGTAGCAATTTAAATTTCGCATTATGAAAAACTTTAGGTGTATTTCTTAAAATCGTCTCCCAGTCCTTTGCGGTATGGTCTGTGTCTATATGTCTGGACCAGGTGTCTCTAAAATTATCTATATTAGCCTTGATGGCTTCTATATGCCCTCCATATAGTAGAGCCTTTGTCCGTTTCCCATTCCCTAATGAAATCAGCAACTGCAGTACAGGGCATGCAAGTGGTTGGTTCCACTGTACTGCTCATTCACGAGACTGAATGTATTAACTCTACAGGTATTCAATTGCGCACAAAATACCCTTTAGGGATTCAATTTACCTGGCGATTACAAAGTTTTAAGCACACGCAAATTAAATGCACATTTGTCACGTGTTCTCCAGATTGGCAAGTCCGTTGGTATCAAAGATTCATTCTTTATTGGTCCTGTGCTCTCAGCCAACACGTATTTCATCGGGCGTATCGCCTCACGACTTCAGCAGGGCTATAACAAAACAACAAGCATTGGCATAGCCAATAGGTCTCGCCTTTGGGACCTTATAAGCATTTAGACTATAATACAGCAATACATACAGCGTAGTGCTTCATAGTATGCGTCTGCCATTTTTAGGCGCTGGAATTGTTCAGGTGTTATTATCGTCCACTTTAATGGTGCTGAATTTACCGACCTAAAAAGGATGGGGGCTGGGTTCTGAAATCCATTTTTGACAGTAGTCCGTCAAATTATAACTTTAACGTCGCAGTGCGCTGATAGTCCGGAGTTGCGCCGCGAGCACAGAGAGGTGCGCTAGGCACGATCCAGGCTCCTGGGGCCCTCACACAAGCCTTTCATTCGAAGGATAAAATGAGTTCGCAGCAGGTATAGCGCTAACAAAACGACCTCACATCATTTGTAGCGCCAAAAAGTGTGCATTCAAGTGCCGTGCACTTAAACATCTATATATACATACATAATACATCACTGTATTTCTTGAGCTTTTAAAATGAGCCGTGCAATCCCCGAAATATTAAAGGAGATATTGTTTAAACAGCGTCAGAGGATGAATTTAAAAAGTCTCTTTTCCCAACTCATATTTTCAACATCCTCTTACGTAGGTGCACCGGAAGGAGAGCTCCCTTCGGTTCCGGTGTCAGCGCACCCCTCTCCCCCGTTGCTTCTAGCAGCAGAGATATCACTGCCAGAGGCTACGCTGACATTCTATTTGTGCGTTGGTAAATAGTAGCTACCTTTTACAGTGCAAAGGCACTCATTTTATCAAGGTGAAAGGCAGAGGGCAATGGGATTCGAACTCATTTGAAAATTTTCCTCAGATTTAATTGAGAGAGGAGAATGAAACTTTGAGATGGAAAACGAAGTCCAACCAACTCAAAAGCCACACTTTTAGACTCGGAAGAAAGGATGAAAAGCTGAGCTGGCAAAGGATTTTAGCCATTTCTTAAGCCCTCTTATTTTCAACAGAGGAAGGAATGATACCTGGCTGGCGGGAAGGGAGGAGGAGAGGGACGGTATGCGAACGCATGTGTAAAGTCCTTAATTCAGCTTCAGGATAAGAAATTAAGAAAGGCTACAAGATAAGTAGGGATGCTACACTACATTTATTTGCGTACAAACGAAAACATGAAAAGCTGAATGGGAGTCGGAAAAAACGAGGAAGAGTGAAACGTCGAGAGAGAGTTTGGATTCGTGAAAGAATTCGTGATAGAGTCAAAGCTGTCTTCTATATACATTTAACTCGCTATATTTATTTTAAATATGTTTTCAAAACATGCTTGAATTTTAAGCATTGTCCTTAACCAGAAACGTCAAAGTACAAAATGTCAGCTTCGAAGTGCCACTTCTCAAGTTGCCATTTTTGCTTTATGCCATTCCAGGATCTGTGCACTAAACCATGTGCATGAAGGGGATCAACATGGTTCTTACACCCCCAACCATAAGTGGCAGGTTAATTTTTTATACTTTAATTTTTATTATAGGAATCGCTGTCATGATATACATTTGCACCAAAAAAAAAACTTTCCTTGCAAAACAATATTCAAATAAGCATTTTGTGATATGTGCTATAAACTGACATTTTGTATACCTGCTGTCCTGTGTTTCGTGAATGTGCAGTAGTGTTTGCCCCTGTCTTTGTCCAGATTTAACATTTTCAACACATTGGAATAGTGATTCACTTTTAAGTTCTTTTTCTCTCATTTACTAAACGGAAGTGGACCAAGTTTCTCAATAATGACTTAAAGAAGGAGGAAAGGAAATAGAAGGAAAGAAGAAAATAAGTAAGGGTAAGAAAAAGGAAATAACGAAAGGACAAAATAAAGTCTAAAAAGCTGTTGAATGAAGAAGAAAGAAATGATAGGGAAAGAAAACAAATGGAGACATAAGACAAAAAGAATAGAAAGGATAGAAAAATATCAAAACAAAAGAGGTAAAGAAAAAGATTAATAGGGTAAGGAGGTAAGGGAATAAAGAAATGACGAAAGAAGGAAGACTAAAAAATAAATAAATGGAAAATAAGAAACGGGGAGGGAGAGAGGAAGGAAAGTAAAGAAAAAGGAAAAGGGAACGGAAGGAACTAAACTCGTGCTTGTAGTTTTGAAGGCTTTTTTGCCATTTCAGTTGTTTTGTGTCAGCCCCGGTTAGGTGATTTCAGCTGCTTTCGTTTTATACCGTTTCGCCTTTGTTCTGTACAAGCACATATAAAACAAGCATTGGCCGCGCGGCCGTGCGACGCGCTCTGTGGTGGGGGAGGGGGGAGGAGCGGGAGAGCAAGTGACGCGGGGCCGTGAAAGTGACACGGCCGCGCGGCCCCGAGAAGCGCTCTGTGGTGGGGGAGGGGGAGGAGCAAGTGACATCAAAGGCAGATGGCCTGGAGCATGCGAGGAATGCGCGTTACTGCGCGCGTTCTCGCATGCTCTAGGCCAGCCAAAAGTTGTGGTCGGATTTCTGCAAGCCCACACTACAAAATGTCTCGCCCAGAGCCAGCGCTGAAGCGCTGGCTTTCAGGGCGAGACCTAAAAAGCCTCTATTTTACATAGGCCAAAGGTATGTCCACACCGTGAACAACAATCACGCCGTGGCATGGTATGCATTGGCCTTGCTACATAAGCCAAGCCATCCAAGTATGGTCGAACCCCATGCATCAATAGCTTGCATGCACAAGGAAAAGTGCTCAAAAACTTTAACCATACGCTGCAGTTCATAATTCATAGGTAGGACAGTAATCAGTTACAGAGTTAGAGTCAAATATAAATATCATACGGTATTGTGTCTAAACCGTTGACAACGCCCTAAAAAGCAGATGACATCTTCAAGTAAACAGAATTGCCCCTCCATCCAATAATAAAAGCCCCATTGTGCTTATTCTATAAAGCCAGCGTGAAAACAGAATTAATACCCAAAGGGTACACCAATACCTTTATAAATCAGGCATGTATCTAGAAGGATAAAGGCAAAAATTAGTGCCCATGCCCCCAATATCATCTCACACACGAAGCCCCAAATCCTCGAAGCACCAATATGGAGCCAGAGAGCCCATGTATTTTACATAATGTTTTGTGGCAACCCATTAGACCCAGGTGTTTTTCCTATATCTAAGCTAGGGCTTTGTTTTGTTCTGAAGTCAGTGACATTACTCCTACATCATTTAGAAAGTTCTCTATTTCAGCATCGGAGTACTGATATCCCTCTGTGGACAGTAAAGTATTAAATAAGGCAGATGCCTCATTAATCCCAGTTTGAGTAAACACCATGAGTACTCTGCTGTTTTGGGTATTTGTTATCAGGGTTCCCCAATATTCAGGTTTAATTAACCAAGCCAACAGTTTCCCAGCTTTTTACCCTTCTTCGTGTTTCTGGGCAATTTCATTCCTATAATTTAAACATGTTAATTGTTTCAGTAACTGGGAAATCTTTTCTCTCTTTGTAGAGGACGTGTCCCTTTCTGTATCATCAAGGAGACCAATAGTTGTTTCTCCACCGGTACTAGCTCACTTTAATGGTCTGTCTTATCTTATGGTATGCCTTTATTGTCGTCAAAATAATGTTTTATCTCTTCCCATATGATATTTCTCAATAGGCGGTCTTTAAGGGTGCAGAACTGAAGCCTCCAGCAGGGTATGGATTTCCTCCGTTGTCATAGTGGCGCCTGTGTAAAATAGTTCAGCAGAGATTCTCTGTTTGCATTACCGTATGAGATTAGGGGCCAGATGTACGACCGTTTTTGCCTGCGCAAACGGGTTTGCGAACCCGTTTGCGCATGCAAAAACAGCACGGGCCATGTACAAAGCCTATTTAGCGAGTCGCAATTTATTTGCGACTCGCTAAATAGGTTTTGCGACTCGCTATTAGAAAGGGGCGTTCCCTTCCTAATAGCGAGCGCAAGCCCATGTATGAATGTTTTGCAACCGCTATAGCGGTCGCAAAACACTCGCAAATTACCACCCTCTTCAAGGGGGTGGTAATGCACTTGCACAAGGGAATGGGTCCCCAGGGGACCCCTTCCCCTCTGCAAATGCAGGGGAAAATATTTTTTAAGGGCAGGCAGTGGTCCCAGGGACCACTACCTGCCCTTAAAAAATGAAACGAAAACGTTTCATTTTTTTCTTTTTTAAATGCATCCCGTTTTCCTTTAAGGAAAACGGGCTGCATTAAAAAAAAACAAAAAAACAGCTTTATTTAAAAGCAGTCCCAGACATGGTGGTCTGCTGAGCCCAGCAGGCCACCATACCTGGGAGGGTCTGCCATTCCCAATGGAATTGCAAATTGTGAGAGGCTCATTAATATTAATGAGCCTCGCAATTTGCGAACCCATTGGGAATCGCAAACAATGTGATACACACTGTTGTACATCCAAAATAGGGCCTCGCAAATTCCGAGTCGCAAAAAACTCGCAATTTGCGAGGCGCTATTTTGCGCGTCGTACTTCTGGCCCTAGGTCTCCCGAGATAATCAATTGTTGTTTAGTCTGAAAGCCAATCAGAACAGGTGTGTTCTCAGCACATTCTTGAACCTCAAATTCTGACTTTGTTGTGAAGTGGAAGACAAGCCATGCCTGTAGCCCATGGGAGAAAGGTTTGAATGTTTTGAAACAAAAGTTAATTAATCAAGGACTGTTATGATCCTATTCAAATCAATTTGCCATGTAGACTGACTAAGGGCAAAACTGTTGTCCAAAGTGTGAGAATCACACGAAGCGTGAGAGATATTTGGTGCTTCAGTAGAGCAACAATGGGCTAAAGAAACATTACTTGAACAAATAAAGTAACTTACTAAATACAACCATTCACCCCTTCGCTGCTATGCCTTTTCACCCCCGTGCTAAGCCTTTTTTTGGCTATTTGGGGTAGTTCGCGCTTAGGCCCCTGTAACTTTTTGACCACATAAGGTATCCACGCCAAATTTGCGTCCTTTTCTTCCAACATCACGGGGATTCTAAAGGTACCCAGGGTTTGTGGATTCCCTTGGAGGGGACCCAGAAATTAGCCAAAATACAGCTAAATGGTTTTTTTTTTGTGGAAAAATGGGAAAAAAGTGCTGCAAATGAAAGCGTCTGGATTTTTCCCTTCAAATGGTATCAACAAAGGGTTTGTGGGGCTGAAATCACCATTTTCCCAGCTTTCAGGGACTGACAGACTTTTGTCAGAAAACCAACATTTTTACACAGCTTTGGCATTTTACTGGGACATAGCCTATTTTTGCTATTTTTTTGTGCGTTCAACCTTCTTCCAGTTAATGGTAGAAATGGGTATGAAAGCAATAATGGATCCTGGAAAGCTGTACATTTTAGAAAAGTAGACAAAATTCTAAATTCAGCAAGGAGTCATTTGTGTAGATCTTTTAAGTTTTCCTTATAGAAAATAACAGTTGAAAATGGGAAAAATTGAAAATGAGTTGAAAGAAACAGCCATTTGTGCCAACGTTTTCACCTGTAACTTCTTCTAATTATGACAGATGTTTGAAAGCAATATACCGTTCCATCCGCTGGACCTTTCTGGTTGTGGGGATTTATAGGACTTGTAGGCTCACCAAGAACCCGACGAACCCAGAGCCAATAACTGAGCAGCGTCCTGCAATGGTTTTTTATTATGTACCCGGTATATAGCAATTCATTTGGGAAAATATATACAGTGAAAAATCGGGATGAAAAACACCTATGCATTTCTGAAATTGGAACAAAATATAGAGTTTAGAAAAAGTAGCTATTTGCACATTTCCGAAATTGTGAGTACCCAAACGAGCATGAGAATGATAGGACATTTTTCGAAGTGACTTCTTTTTTACACATTGTCTTTCATTTGGAAGGCAGAAATGCATCGAAAGTAAATAGGTAATAAGAGTTGCTCTACAATTCTGTGTTGCCCTAAGTCTCCCGATAAAAATGGTACCTCACATGTGTGGGTAGGCCTGGTGCCCGCGACAGGAAACGGCTCAAAACGCAACGTGGACACACTTCATTTTTACAGTGAAAACTGACCCTTTTTTTGCAAAGTGCCTAGGTGTAGATTTTGAACCCTAGCTCTGCCAGCACCTAGGGAAACCTAGCAAACCTATACATGTTTGAAAACTAGACACCCAGGGGAATCCAGGATGGGGTGACTTGTCTGGCTCTCACCAGGTTCTGTTACCCAGAATCCCTTGCAAACCTCAAACTTTGTCAAAAAACCCACATTTTCCTCACATTTCTGTGGTGGAAAGTTCTAGAATCTGCGTGGATCCACAAAATTCCACCCACCATGCATTCCCCAAAGTCTTCCGAGAGAAATGGTACCTCACTTGTGTGGGTAGGCCTAGTGTCCGCAACAGGAAACGGCCCAAAACGCAACATGGACACACCACATTTTCACAGTGAAAACGGACCCTTTTTTTGCAAAGTGCCTAGCTGGAGATTTTGAACCCTTGCTCTGCCGGCACCTAGGGAAACCTAGAAAACCTATACATATTTGAAAACTAGACACCCAGGGGAACCCAAGATGGGGTGACTTGTCTGGCTCTCACCACGTTCTGCTACCCAGAATCTCTTGCAAACCTCAAACTTTGTAAAAAAACAAACCACATTTTCCTCACCTTTCTGTGGTGGAAAGTTCTGGAATCTGCGTGGATCCACAAATTTCCACCCACCCCACATTCCCCAAAGTCTTCCGAGAAAAATGGTACCTCACTTGTGTGGGTAGACCTAGTGCCTGCGACAGGAAACGGCCCAAAATGTAACGTGCACACACCACATGTTCACAGTGAAAACTGACCCTTTTTTTGCAAAGTGCCTAGCTGGAGATTTTGACCCTAGCTCTGCCGGCACCTAGGGAAACCTAGCAAACCTACATATTTTTGAAAACTAGACACCCAGGGGAATCCAGGATGGGGTGACTTGTCTGGCTCCCACCAGGTTTTGTTACCCCGTATCACTTGTAAACCTCAAACTTTGTAAAAAAAAAAAACAAATTTTCCTCACATTTCTGTGGTGGAAAGTTCTGGAATCTGCGTGGATCCACAAAATTCCATGCACCCCGCTGTACCCAAAGTCTTCCGAGAAAAATGGTACCTCACTTGTGTGGGTAGGCCTAGTGCCCGTGGCAGGAAAAGGCCCAAAACGCAACGTGGACACACCACATTTTTTTTTTCTTCACAACATATTTTATTGTTGACATCCAATACAGCACCGAAGTGTGAAAGAGCACTTCGTACATATAGCAATAATAACCAATGAAAGGAGCAACATTTTGGGAATAATAGCAAATTAATTCCAAACAGAACATATCACAAAAAAGATAATAACCACAAAGAGGAGGAGCAGGAGAAAAGAAAAAACCGAAAGAAAAGGAAAGAGGGAGAGGGAAAGAAAAAGGGATACAAGAACATTCGTGCCACATTGTCTGCTTTTTTGGAAACAGAATAACTTCAAATGGAGAAGAGATGGTCCCATTGTCTACATTCAAGAAGAGTTTCAATTCTACATACATGTCAAACAGTGGGTATCATGGTAGTGGTTCTTCAGCCTCGGAAGGGGGGGGGGAGGCTCGAGATACAGGCCTCTATAGTCGGCCCATCGTTTCTAGATTTTGTAATGTTTACGGGGGCAGCCCCTCGCCTCAAAGACCAGGAGTTCTAACCCCATGCAAAACTCTAGCCCTTTCTTCCATATTCCAAGCGACGGTGGGGATTCGTCTTTCCAGACCCGGCAATATCCCATTTAGCGAGTGTAAGAGCCAAGAATAAGAGGTGTTGCTTGTATCTATTCCCACCTATATCTTCTGTAATCTGCAATAGAGCAAGTCTCGGTGAGAGGGTGATGGTCCACCCCAAGACCTCTGATGTGCATGTGAACACCCCCTTCCAGAACTTAGATAATGCGGGACATGACCACACAGTATGAAGGAATGTGCCCTCTTGGGATTTGCAGCGCAGACAGTGTGGGGATGCGATGAGTCCGGCACGCCATAATCTATGCCTGGTATAATAGGCTCTATGCAGGTATTTGAACTGAATGAGGCGCAGGCGAGCCGCAATAGCTGCGCTGCGTGGGGACTCCAAAGCCTCCACCCAGTCCTCCTCCTCCAGGGGACCCAGATCCGTCTGCCATGTCTCTCTAGTTTAAGACAGCGTGGTGGGGGTGTTGTTGATAAGTGTACAGCAGATCTTAGTAATCTTGTGATCACACAGGTCACCCATAAAAACCTTTGCTTCAATGGGGTTGAATTCGGGGATTTCCGTCAGGTGGGACAAGTATGGGGTAATGGCATGTCTGAGTTGGAGATAGCGATAGAATTGCGTGCGGGGCATGTGGTATTCTGTTTGTAGGTCAGAAAAGGACTTAAGGGTGCATCCACGCACCACCGCCCCCACTGTATCGATCCCAATGGCCTCCCAGCCCCGGAACCCAGACAAGTGTGTTAATTGTTATTGTTATTCCACAGTGGAGTCTCCCTGGTAAGTTTCCCCCACCAGCCCATCTGGCGGAGCGCCGTCTTCCAGATCCTGAAAATCGTGGATGTGGCAGGTGGTAATGCACGAAGGAATGTCGCTGAATAAAGGACCATGTGAATGGCATTGTCTCTCAATAACCACCGTTCAACCGCGTAAGCCGGGTCCCGATGGTCGCCATGCCACCAATCATTGAGAACGAGCAAATGGGAGGCCATATAATATGCTTGAATATCTGGGGTGGCCACTCCGCCTGTGTAGGTGGACTGAAAGCAGGTCCTCAGAGCTACCCATGCTGCACCGCCCCCCCACAGGAAGCGGGCTAGAATCGCATTCAATTGGCGGAACCAAGTAGGTTTTATTGGATAGGGATGGTTCTGCAGCTGGTATAGGAGACGGGGGAGGGATATCATTTTAAAATTGGCGGACCTGCCAAACAAGGTCAGCGGCAGGTATGACCATACTTGCGTCTGATCCCCCACTTGGTCGGTGACGAAGAGGGATAAACTCCCAGATATTTAAAACCGTCAGGGGCCACCACCACCTCCCGCGACCAGTCGCCCAATCGCTCCCCACCCCGCAGCGGCCATAGAAAGGACTTGCCCCGGTTCATATAGAGGCCCGAGGTTTCACCAAAAATCTCCATAATGCGGAGTAGGCGCGGACCGGTCCGATCCAGATCCGTGAGAAAGAAAAGGACATCATCCGCATATAGCGCAATGCGATCGGAGAGACCCGGAGCCCACTCAAAGCCACGCATCTGTGCATCCAAGCCGCGAGCGGTTCCATGGCTAGGGCAAAGAGATAAGGAGAGAGCGGGCAGCCCTGACGCGTTCCGCGCCCGACAGGGAAGCCACCAGAGACCGAGTCCGTCATGCGGACTGAGGCAGTTATATCTGTGTAGAGCAAGCAAATGTACCGAAGCAGCCAAGGGCCGATGTTGAGGCGATTTAGCAGGGCAAAGAGAAATGTCCAGCTAAGAGAATCGAACGCCTTGTTCATATCTGCCAACAGGAGTGCGGCTGGAGTACCAAGCTTGTCAACCGCGGCGATGGCATTATGGGCATGCCTAATGTTGTGTCGCGTGGCGCGGTGTGGCATAAATCCTGCCTGGTCGGGATGGATCAGCTCCGTAATATATGGGACTAAACGATTAGCAATCACTTTAGCCAGTAGCTTAGCCTCCACGTTGAGTAAAGAAATCGGGCGATAGGATGAGAAGTGCTTCGGTGGACGACTCGGCTTCAAGAACACAACGATCTCAGCGTGTCGCCAATCGGGCGGGAGGAGTTCGCATTCCCAGGAAGCCTCTAGGGCCGCTAGATAAGGTTGTAACAGTTGGGTGTGATATTTTTGGAAGAACTCACATGGGTAGCCATTCGGGCCAGGTGCCTTTCCCACCTGCATAGCCAATAGTGCAGGTAGGAGTTCATCCGTCGACAGGGGAGCATCCAGCGCATTCCGTGCCGCATTGGATAGAGCGCGGGGAGGAAAGTCATCAATAAATTTCTGCACCATGGCCGCCGGCAACACCTCGCGAGGGGCGTAGAGGTCTGCGAAGTAGGAGGCAAAACTGTTGGCAATGGCAGACGGATCTGTAAGTGCTGTCCCGTCCAGGCCACGTATACTCAGGAGCACCTGGGGGCGCAACGCCTGCTGACATAGGCGATGCAAAAGCGCACTCAATTTGTCACCCCATTGGTAGATCCGACTAAGAGTGGCAAACCAATAAAGGCGAGCTTCGTTGATGAGCTCGCTGGCGTATGTCTGCTGCATCGTCTGCAAGCGCCTACGCGCAGCATGTCCCGCCACATCTCTACTAACACGCTCCAAATCAAGTAATTGTGCTTCGATGCTAAGTAGTTTGTCCCGTCGCAGCCGTCGCTGGGCAGTGCAGAAGGCAATGTCCATGCCCCGGAGGGTAGGCTTCATAGCCTCCCATAGAGTGACCGGCGACTCAACCGTGCCGGTGTTAAGTGTTAAATAATCTGTTAAAGAGGTAAGCATATGTGTCCTATATTTCTCATCTCGTAGTGACCATGGCGACAAATGCCACCGGAAGCGGGAGCGCCTAAGGTCGAGGGATAGAAGAATGGATACAGGGGAATGATCTGATAAGCCCCTAGGAAGAATTGTAGCTTCAAGCAGTCTGTGTGTGTCTCCGAGAGGAAGACATAATCTAGGCGTGAAAAGGAGTCATGAGCGTTGGAGAAATATGTGTATGCATGTAGATCGGGGTGTATAGTCCTCCATGTGTCCACCCACCCCAGGCCGCGAACCAGGGACCGTAGTTTGGAATCCGGAGGCTCCGTGGTGCGAGCCGCGGCACGCCATCTATCTTGTACTGAGGACAAAACATCATTCCAGTCTCCTCCAACCACTGTCATCGCCGACGGGAGATCAGTCCAGAGCACCGTCAATTTCTCAATCAAGGACCACGACAGAGGAGGAGGAGCATAAACACTACCTAGGACAATGGGCTCACCATATAATGTCCCATAAATTACATTAAATCTGCCCTGTGGATCTGACCACGTGCGACTATGGACGAAGGGGACGCTACGATGTATAAGGATTGCTACTTCCCGGGAGCCTCTAGTAAAGCCAGCATGGTACGTGTGTGCAAACCCAATCCGTCCCAGACAGGGTGCCTTAGTGCCTGCCAGATGTGTCTCCTGCAGACAGAGCACCCCCACCTTATGTCGCTTAGCCTGGCGCAGGACAGCACCCCGTTTAATCTTGTCTAATAGGCCGTTAACATTCCAGCTAAGAACTCGGAGCTCTATACCCCCAACCCCTGTTACATCTGGCAGCATAGGAGATGATGGTGTAGAATTGTGGACCTAACAGCATGAATGGCATTGGCAATGTCAAAAGTATACATAGCAGCAGATATGGTGGCAATAACGAATAACATCAAACAAAACAAAAAACCTGTCCCCACCCACCCTATACCTCAAAACAGTAGAAGTATCTGTCGTGGTGAGCGTTGAACCATCGCCCCAACGGGGGCAAGGCACAGCCCTACACCAATGGATCCCCGTAACACGATCCCCAAACATATATTAAAGTCTCAGATACCTGAGAATAAGAGGAAAGAATTGGGGAGAGGGCCCACCTTGGACCCATATACAGTGCCATCAACGTAAATGATACACAAATCACAGCAAATATGACCCCTATGGCCATGTTATACAGTCAGAAAAACATAAAGCAATAAGGGAAGGGAGTTAGTGTTCACCAGTCAGTCCACTCGATGCACCGCCACCACCAGCGATCTTCAGTCCCCTTGGTGCGCCGATGAGGAGTTGCAGAGAGTACCATCACCCCGGGAGCCGAAGGCACCCTGAGACCGTGAGCAGCGCCTCGACCGTGATCTCCGGTTAGTGGTCTTTTTACTCTTAGGAAGGCGCTGTGCCGCTTCTCCAGAGGACGACTGAGTCAAAGCGTGACGGGGTGTGGGGCTTGAGTTTCCGTCGTTCGTCTGTCCAAGCAAAGACCTCCTCGGGGGTGTCAAAGAAGAGTGTACGCGATTCATAGATGACTCTCAGCCGGGCTGGAAAGAGTAGAGCATATTGGAGTTTGAGATCTCGCAGCCGGGCCTTGGCAGCCGTGAATGACTGTCGACGTTGTTGTACGAGTTTCGTATAGTCGGGAAAGATTAGGATATGGTGGAATTCATGATGAAGCTTGCCCGCCAGCCTAACCTGCGTGAGAACTGCATCCCGGTCATGGAAGTTCAGGAATCTAGCGATAATAGGCCGGGGCCGAGCACCCGGCGGGGGTTTCTGCGTCAATGTGCGGTGAGCGCGCTCGATGATGAAGCATGAGGAAAGAGACGGCTGAGGGATCCAGCTCTTTATCCATAGGGTGAGAAACCTTTCTAGGCTATTGTCTTCACACCCCTCTGGAAACCCCACAAAGCGGGGATTGTTCCTGCAGGCCCTACCTTCGGCGTCCTCCGCTCTGAGCGCGAGCCCCTTGGCGATGGATTCCAAGGAGGACATTCTCTGTTGGAGAGAGACAACCGTATCCTCAGCAGATGAAATCCGGGTTTCAGCCTCTGTTATCCTGTCGACCGCTTTGCGAAGGTCCTGGCGAATCAGCATCACATCGGATCCCACTGCCCCAATTTTGGCTTCAAGGGCATCCCGCGACTGTGTTATTGCCGCCATCAATGCAGCGTTATCTGGACCAGCAGGACCTTGGCCGCTCGGGTCCACCGATTGCGCCCCTGCGGTGGCATAGCGATCCAGTGTGCCCTGCTTGGCATTTTGCAGCTTGTCACGGGTCATGGTGAGTGTCGACAGGTAGAGTCCCAATAGTCAGCGGAGTAGCAGAGCTGAGGGGGCGGTGCACCGTGAGAGCCAGAAGATGGCACACCCGTGCCCCAAAGCAACAGCCGCAATGACAGGAGCACCCGACGGGGGCGAGAGATGAGGAAGGCCCCCTCACAGCAAACAGTCACCACAGAGTAGGCAGAAAAGCAGGCGCGGAGGCCACCCGCACACAAGCCACACCAGGGCCTAGCCCGGCCGCTTCCGTGCGCAGGCGACTCCTCACCCCCCTAATGGGCGCCACTGCCAGGGCGTAGCCCCACTGCACCACGTGGCCCGCGGGTAGATATAGTCCAAGGAGGGCGCGATAGGGATGCAATGATCATAGAGAGGTTCCAATAGCAGCTCCCTCACACACCCCGCGGCGTGTAGCAGGGGAGGGCAGGCCCTCCGCAAGATCTCCGCTTGACAGCAATTGCAGGTCCGACACAACGTCCATTAACAGGCTGCCCCACTGCACCGTTCGCCACACAGCCCACGAAGGGGGACTCCAGGCCCCATCAAGAATCGCCAGCCCTAGGGCAATGCATACATAGGTGGCGGCGGCAACGCGGGAGGCAGCGGAAAGTGCCACGTGACCGGTCCGACAGCCAGTGGGGCCCTCCAATGCGAAAGCAGCCGCCGGGAAGTACAGGAGGTAGGTCCAGGGGTGCCGGATAGTTCCCAAGGCAACAAAAGCAGGAGGCCCAAGGAGGGACACAATCCAACCAGAGGGGGACCGGGGTCCCCAGAGGTATATATGAGGCAGGGGGCCCACGCACTGACCTTGACTTAGGCCTCCAGCGGCCGCGAGACGTCCTGTGGCATGAGTCAGCTTCCCCACAATCCCGAGCAGCCAGGCCCGATGTCAGCGGCCGTCACACCCACCGGTGAAGGCGTCTTCTGGCAGTGGTGCAATTCGGCCACAGGGCCACGATCCAGCCCGGGCCTCGATAAGGGCCTGTCCGCATCCGGGGGGGAAACAGCCAAGGGCCCCAGCAGCCACCAGGATCCCCAGTCGTGGAGAATATGCTGCGGCAGGGAAAATCAAGTGTGACTGCCGGCGTCCACCCACACGCCGTGTGGGCAGCCGGGCGACGCAGCGGGTCCAAGCGCTCCCTCCTCGGCGATCAAGGCAACCGAGCCAGCAGCCCAGTACAGTTCTCCGGTGTAGAGGCCCGACACATCCGTCCGCAGCCCACAGGCACAATCCGGCCGTCGAGCGGTGAGGGAGCCGGGCGAGCAGCCGCGAGGGCCCGACTGGTCGGCCCCGGCCGAGAGGCGACCCCCGCAATCAGCTCCGCCGCCACCGATGCGGCCCCAAAGCATTACCGCAGCGTGTAGGGCACGGGCAGGCACCAGGCAAGGAGGGCAGGGGTAAAAGAGATGTCGATGGCACCGTATTATGAATGATTTGCCGGCGAGCCTCCGGAGCTCGTTCAAAGCGCGTCCGCCATGTTGGACCGCTCGGCCACTCCCCCCCGGACACACCACATTTTCACAGTGAAAACGGACCCTTTTTTTGCAAAGTGCCTAGCTGTAGATTTTGAACCCTAGCTCTGCTGGCACCTAGGGAAACCTAGCAAACCTATACATTTTTGAAAACTAGACACCCAGGGGAATCCAGGATGGGGTGACTTGTCTGGCTCTCACTAGGTTCTGTTTCCCAGAATCCCTTGCAAACCTCAAACCTTGTAAAAAAAAAAACATTTTACTCACATTTCTGTGGTGGAAAGTTCTGGAATCTGCGTGGATCCACAAAATTCCATGCACCCCGCATTCCCCAAAGTCTTCCAAGAAAAATGGTACCTCACTTGTGTGGGTAGGCCTAGTGCCCGCCACAGGAAATGGCCCAATATGCAACATGGACACACCACATTTTCACAGTGAATACGGACCCTTTTTTTGCAAAGTGCCTAGCTGGATAGGTAATTTTGATGTCGCCTCAATACGTTTTAGGCCCTTGCCTGTCACGGGTACTTGACCCACCCATGTGAGTGAGGTACCATTTTTATCGGGAGACCTGGGGGAACGCTGGGTGGTAGGAAATTTGTGTCAGCCCGGTGATCCCACAACTTTCCCACACAGATATTTGAGAAAAATTTGTTTTTTTCAGCTAAATTTGAGGTTTGCAGGGGATTCTGGGTAGGAAAATGTTGGGGGGTCCACGCAAGCCATACCTCGCTGGACTCCCCCTGGTGTCTAGTTTTCAGAAATGTGTGGGTTTGGTAGATTTCCCAAGATGGCTGCCGAGCCCGGGGCCAAAAACCCAGGTGACCCCCCTTGCAAAACCAGGTTGTTTTGTGATAGGTAATTCTGATGTCGCCTCAATACGTTTTGGGCCCTTGCCTGTCGCGGGTACTTGACCCACCCATGCGAGTGAGGTACCATTTTTATCGGGAGACCTGGGGGGAATGCTGGATGGTGGGAAAATTGTGGTTTTTCTGACACCAGAATATTATGACTCACTAATGCAAGGAAAATGCGTGACTATAGTCCCATTTTGAGGTTTGCATGGCATTGTGAGTAAAAAAACTTGTTGGGATCTTTGAGAGGCACACCACCCAGCACTCCTCATTTTTTTTGCTTCACAGAAATATCTAAAGTTGGTACATTTTCCCTAGAGACAGACTACACCTTAGGCACGGAAAGACAGATGAGACAAATATGACTGCCTATCCATCTGTTCCTCAAGTACACACACATACTGGTTGGATTTGGCACGAGGGTGAGTGAAAGGTTCAAAATGTATATTTTATTAATAAGAGATTTCACAAAAAGGAAATGCACTGTTAATAATTAAAAGGTTAAAAACCTGAACCAATGACTCACAGCTCGTGAGCTGTAAAGCCACGACATGGCACCAACCTTTTTACAGGCCATTCACACACCTTTCATACTTGACACACACTTTCACACCACCAGCTGCGGCCCCCGGCACATTACAACACTTACATCCACAGACAATGTGGAGACAATGTACACCCTGGCAGAGAGAGAGAGACAGAAAAGACAAATATTACTTCAAAATGAACAATTCCTTAAGTACTCACACATACTGGTTGGATTTGGCACGAGGGTGAGTGAAGGTTCAGAGCGTTAAATTCTATTAACAAGAGATTTCACAAAAAGGAAATGCACTGTTAATATTTAAAAGGTTAAAAACCTGAACCAATGACTCACAGTTCATGAGCTGTAAAGCCACGGCAAGACACCAATCTCTTTATAGGCCATTCACACACCTTTCATACGTGACACACAAGACCATTCACACCGCCAGCCGCGGGCCCAGCACATTACAACATTCACATCAACAGACAGCGCCATTCAAGGGCCCATCACTTTCATACGCCCACATGACTGACACAGTAATTACACCGGCTGGTGGTTGACATAGTGTCTGCAGTGGCGTTTGACTAGCAGAATGTGTAATGACCAGCAGCAAGTCACTACTCACACACTGCCAGCCCACGCACACCGCCAGCCAAGCACCAGCCCACCCACACCGTCAGCCCACGCATACCGCCAGCCAAGTGGCAGCCCACACACACTGCCAGCCAAGCGCCAGCCCACGCATACCGCCAGCCAAGCCCCAGCCCAGCCACACCGCCAGCCAAGCGCCATCCACGC